>RYYW01000161.1:0-72778 GCA_013621005.1 Aeschynomene evenia | reverse complement strand
CCAGGCGCAAGGCTTCTCATGGGCGCAAGGCGCCTGCTCTCCTGGCGCAGGGCGCTGTCATCCAAGGGCGCAGGGCGCCCTTCTTGCGCGACGCGCTAGCTTCTCGTGCATATCTTCATTTCCATTCTGAGTTTGAGGCGCTGCGCGCGAGTGAGGCGCAAAGCGCCTTAATTTGGTCTTTCGCGAGTAAATGCACATTTCCAGTTGCCATTCATTTATCAATTACTGCTAATTCCTGAAATTAGAACCAACATAATACCAAAACGTAATATAACCCAGGAAAATCCATTTTATTCTAAAAACACTTAATTTACTATAAAAACACACTGAAACTAATTTAAAACTAACACAATTTCTTAGAATTTAAACTACAAAATTAAATAAAGATGCCAAGGCATCACAACACCAAACTTAAGGTGTTGCTTGTCCTCAAGCAACGAAGTAAAACAAAGCAGTGCAGAGGAGTTAAGAACAATAATTTCCAGAACTCGTGTGATCAAAATAGTAGGGCCAACTACCAGAAATAAGACTACATGCAATTTCTCATTACTTTATATCCTTCAACACTTCACTTTGCAATAGGGAAGACACTCAGAATTATACTCCAGATCATGTTATAAGGGTTCTTCAAGAGATTTCTATCAATAACTATGTTTTCATTTTCACAACCATGTAGTGCAAAGACATTTACTTTTTAATTTCACCCAGATGAATTAGCTTTCTCAACAATTTTAGGGGTAGTGCTTTTGCCTTTTTCTCTTTGAGGATCATGACTCTAAATGCTTAGTCTCAGGTGGCTCTTTAAGATGAGTTTTCGATTAACGTTCCCGGTCCAGTTGGCCCAAGACGCTAGGTGATGAAGCACCCCTCGAATCTAATTACCAAGCCTTTCCCTGACACCATCACACCACAAGCACATAGCTAGGTTCTAAAAAATATAGAATGAAGATGTCCCCTAGCCATTGGTGCTCAGAGCCTTAAAATTTTTCAGCAAGCCTACCCTTTTTCTTTACTTATCACAATCCATACATTTCCATCTATTTTTCAGAGACTTCACACTACATTTATGTAATCAATTCATCAACTCAGTTGTCTTTTAGAAATACTCCAAGAACCCCTATAATAATTTTCTAAGCATTATTTCTTTGTTCCCTATTACTCAGCATCATTTACTTAACATTTCATTCATACATGTTGATCAAATTCTCGAGCTAGCCTTAACAATTATAATCACTTCTGTTCTTTTTACAATTGCTCATCAACTCCCCTACTCTACCACACACACCAGACACTAATGACACAAACTCGAACAACACAGAAATTTAAATTTATTCAAGCATCAGTTAGAAACTTACCTGAGGGGGTGGTCAATCTCCCCTTGATCCTCATCTCATCATCTCTTCTTCTTCTTCCTCCTCCTCATCATCCTCATCATTTGATGGATTAGGCTCTCTGTATGGCCATTTTTTCTTGCAAGTAGTTTGACACTCAGGAAATTTTTCTGGAGCCAGCTTATGAAATGCATGAGCAAGGTAAGTATACATTTCATAAGAATCAATTTTGAAGAGTTGAAGTCAGCCCTCAGCTTTTGCAGTTCTGATAACTCATTTTGGTTCTGAGTCTGACTTGGTATATCATCCATAGGCTCATTTGGCGGAGGAAATGATGGAACTTCAGGTGCCTTACCCGTGTCTTTCTTCTTTGGTTTTCCAATGGTTGCAGCAGTTATTGGCCTAGGCACATGAATAGGAGAGTCACCTTCTATTACTACTCCTGCGGCTTCGGTAATGCGTTGAATGAGGCACGGAAATCCTAAGGTCATCTTGATGAGTATACAAATTTTGATACCCTTGGATAATAAAGTGCCCAAATCAACTTGCTCCTTGGTGATAAGGCAATGAATCATCACTGCTCTATCCACGTTACTTCTGAATAGTGAGTGGTTGGAAGGATGGTATGATTGATGAATTCTAACCATCCCCTAGCC
This sequence comes from Aeschynomene evenia, assembly GCA_013621005.1. Classification (NCBI taxonomy): domain Eukaryota; kingdom Viridiplantae; phylum Streptophyta; class Magnoliopsida; order Fabales; family Fabaceae; genus Aeschynomene; species Aeschynomene evenia. Next base: position 70,791 of record RYYW01000161.1, on the reverse strand, counting down.
ACAGGAATAAGATCTGCTCGAGCTAGCTGATTTGGTCGGCCTTGTTTGTCCCTCTTCCAGTTTGCCCCGGGTCTACAAATTTCCCGAAGTGTTGTTTGCAGCTGCTGATCCCCCTTCAACCGTGCACAATACCCATATGGAGATCTTTCTGGATTGACTTCTAGATTCAGCACCGTCTCCACCATTTCAGAGCTAAAGTCAATCTCCTTTCCTCTGAGGAAGCTCCTGAACTCCCTTTCTTTAGTTCTTTCAGATTGCCAAGCGTTTGCATAGAATTCTAGAACCCTTTGCATTCCCGCAATTCTGGGGGTGAACAAACTAGCTCCCACCCTCTTCGAGCAATTTCCTCTTGGATTTCTGGAAATTCCCCCTCTCTAAACGCGAAGCCAATTTCCGGGATGATAGATTTGTTCACTACCACTGAATTGTAGTAGTCTTCATTCTCTTTCGTCCGGAAACGATGCGAGTAATAAGAGGGAGAAGCAGCCACTTCCTTTCCTTTTCTCTTCTTGGATGATGGTGCCATTTCCTGTAAACAAGATCAAACCAATACAGGAAGCCAAAATGACAGTAACACCATTAGTTTTGTTAGCTTCAAGAGAAAAATATATAATACCCCTACATTCTTCATTTCATCATATCTAAAACAGGGAATGTGTATAGTGAATAACATGATATTTTCTCCAACACCAAACTTAAAATTTTGCAAAATTTTAAGCTGTGTATCAGTGACAAACATTTTTCACACTTACTTTTTCTTTGCAACCCAATAGAAAAATTGATAATCACTAAAGTATTATTTCCATCTCTACTACCTTCACTAACTCTCACTAACTCAGCATTATTCACAAAAATCGTTAAATACCTCATCATATTCGTATGAACATGCTTCATAGTTAATGAAAATTTTACCTTTAATAAAGATGACCCAAAAAAAAATTTAGATGGTTTGTACGTGTGCACACGAAGCTGTTGTGTGTAGTTGTGTGAGTGTAGTGAGAGTTTGATGGAGTGGAAGTTTAGATGGATAAGGTGAAGTGAAGGTAGGGGATGAGAAAAAAATGAAGAAAATGAGTTGGATACAGGCATTTTAATGCTGCCCGAAGCACTCCCCTGTCAGGCAAGAGGCGCGAAATTCTCGCGCCCAATTTCGAGAAGGCGCGAAGCGCTACAGGAAAAACGCGAAACGCCAAGAAGTCCAGGCGCGAGGCGCTACAAGTCGGGCGCGATGCGCGGGAAAGGAAGAGAGTGTGGCGCGAGGCGCCAAGGGGACGCGGGGCACCCTTCAGCTCGGCTCGTCACTGTCTTCCGGGCGCAGTGCGCCGTGCTAGCGCGAGGCGCTGGGGAAGGGCAACAAGGAGGGGCGCTAGGCGCCATTGGGGCGCTACGCGCCAAAAAGGTTGGAAAATTATTTATTTATTTATTTTTGAACGAATTAAAAAAATAATAACATGAATAAAATTAAATAAAAGGATACTCAATTGGGTTGCCTCCCAATAAGCGCTTCTTTAACGTCACTAGCTTGACGTATGATTTTCTCAGGTGAGTGTTTGAACCGAGACAAGTCGGTCAATTTCTCCCCTAAGATAATGTTTTAATCTTTGTCCATTCACAGTGAACTTTCTTTCAGATTTGGGGTCCATGATCTCTACGTGCCCATAGGATGAAACCTTGGTGACAGTGAATGGTCCTGACCATCTTGTCTTCAATTTTCCTGGGAACAACCTTAATCTTGAATTAAATAAAAGAACTTGTTGTCCAGGTTCAAACATCCTTGGAGTGATCTTTTTGTCATGCCACCTCTTGGTTCTCTCCTTATACAACTTAGCATTATCATAAGCTTGACTACAGAATTCGTCAAGTTCATTGAGCTGTAGTAATCTCTTGTCATTTGCCAATTTCAAATCAAAATTCAAAAATTTTATAGCCCAAAATGACTTATGTTCAAGTTCAACAGGCAGATGACAGGATTTACCATATAAAAGTTGATAAGGAGACATACCAATTGGTGTTTTGAATGCAGTTCTATAGGCCCAAAGAGCATCATCAATTTTCCTTGACCAATCCTTCCTCGAAGCATTTACCATTTTTTCCAGGATTCTCTTCAATTCCCTGTTGGAAATTTCAGCTTGTCCACTTGTTTGAGGATGGTATGGGGTGGCTACCTTGTGCTTGACTCCATATTTTTGCAGAAGGCTCTCCAATTGTTTATTGCAGAAGTGACTTCCACCATCACTAATCAAGGTTCTAGGAACTCCAAACCTTGAAAAGATCATTTTTCTGAGAAAATTTACCACCACCTTTGCATCATTAGTGGGAGAGGCAATTGCTTCAACCCATTTGGACATAATCCACTGCTACCAGGATGTACACGTTGGAGTAGGAGGATGGAAAGGGACCCATGAAATCTATTCCCCACACATCAAACAAATCCACCTCAAGAATAAATTGTTGAGCATTTCATGCTTTCTTGATAAATTCCCATTCTTTGGCACCTATCACATCTCTCCACAAAAGCTCTTGCATCCTTAAAAATAGTTGGCCAATACAACCCACTTTGCAAAACCTTGGATGCAGTTCTTTCTCCACTAAAATGTCCACCATATTCTGAACCATGACAATGCCACAAAACACTATATACTTCTTCCTCTGGGATGCACCTTCTAATTACTCCATCCTTACACCTTTTAAACAAATAGGGTTCATCCCATAAAAAGTACCTAGCATCATGCATGAATTTCTTTTTCTGATTTCCATTCATTTCACTTGGAACCCTTCCCCCAGCTTTATAGTTTGCCATGTCAGCAAACCATGGTGACACTTGTATAGCTAGGAGTTGTTCATCTGGAAACTCTTCATTCACTGGAACCTTAATCACTTGTTCCTCTCCATGTGTAATCCTTGACAAGTGGTCTGCCACCAAATTTTCTGAGCCTTTCTTGTCTCTTATCTCAATATTGAACTCTTGTAGCAGCAACACCCATCTGATCAGTCTTGGCTTTGCATCCTGTTTACTCATCAATACTTAGAGCAGAATGATCAGTGTAGACTATTACTTTTGAACCAACCAAATAAGATCTGAATTTATCAAAAGCAAAGACTACAGCCAATAATTCCTTCTCTGTTGTTGCATAATTTTTCTGTGCATCATTTAACACACGACTTGCATAATAAATCACATGCAACAACTTATCCTTTCTTTGTCCTAAGACAGCCCCAATTGCAAAATCACTTGCATCACACATTAATTCAAAGGGTAAAGACCAATTAGGAGGGGAAATTATTGGTGCAGTGACAAACTTGGTTTTGAGAGTTTCAAAGGCATGCATGCATTCATTGTCAAAGTTAAATTGTGAATCTTTCATTAAAAGACAACTTAAAGGTTTTGCAATTTTTGAAAAGTCTTTTATGAACCTTCTATAGAATCCAGCATGACCAAGAAACTCCTCATTGCCTTGACATTCATAGGAGGGGGTAATCTTTCAATCACCTCCACCTTGGCTCTATCAACTTCAATACCTTTGGAAGAAACTCGGTGTCCAGAACAATACCCTCTGTTACCATAAAATGACATTTTTCCAATTTAAAACGAGGTTGTTTCTTGACACCTCATTAAAACCAAAGATAGATGTTTGAGACAAGACTCAAATGAATCACCAAAACAGAAAAATCATCCATAATACCTCAATGAATTTTTTCTACCATATCAGAGAATATAGAAAGCATGCACCTTTGGAAAGTGGCGGGTGCATTGCACAACCCGAAAGGCATTCTTCGATAGGCAAAAACTCCATAAGGGCATGTGAAAGCTGTCTTCTCTTGATCTACAGGATCTACTGCAATTTGATTGTAGCCTGAATATCCATCCAGGAAGCAGTAATATGGATGACCCGCCAATCTCTCCAACATTTGATCAATGAATGGTAGTGGAAAGTGATCTTTCCTAGTAGCCACATTTAATCTTCTATAATCAATGCACATTCTCCACCAGTGACTGTCCTTGTAGGAATTACTCATTATTTTCATTCTTCACCACAGTGATGCCACCTTTCTTTGGTACCACTTGTACTGGACTCACCCAAGGGCTGTCAGAAATGGGATAAATAATTCCAGCATCCATAACTTCAGAACTTCTTTTAGCACTACTTCTTTCATGATGGGGTTGAGTCTTCTTTGAGGTTGCACCACTGGTTTTGAGTCTTCTTCCATGAGATTTTGTGCATGCACATGGTTGGACTAATCCCCTTGAGGTCACTAAGCTTCCATCCAATTGCCCCTTTATGCTTCTTCAATACTTCCAGTAATTCTCCTTCCTCTTTTTCATTTAGTGAAGCATTGATTATCACAGGATAAAACTCATTATTTCCTATGAAAGCATATTTAAGAGATGGAGGCAATGGTTTTAATTCGGGCTTTGTGAGTTCTTGCTTCTCACTCTTTTTCTTCAATAATAGCTCCTCTGTTTCTTGTGGGGTTAAGGGAGAATTTGACATATTGGGCTGTTCTTGGTCTTTCTCATTATTTTCTTCCACCAAGGCTACTGTTTCTATATCATCTTCCCACGTTAATGCGAACACTTCTTCTACCAAGGGATCTATTGTGTCTAACCTCATACAACTTTCTTGGTCCACTGGAAATTTCATAGTGTTGAAAACATTAAAGACTAACTTTTCATCATGCACCCTTAATGTCAACTCACCTTTTTGCACATCAATTAAAGCTCTTCCAGTGGCCAAGAATGGTCTCCCAAGGATAATAGGAGTATCTTCATCTTCCTCCATATCAAGCACCACAAAATCTGCAGGAAAAATAAACTTATCAACCTTGACAAGTGCATTCTCTACAACACCAAAGGGGAACTTGATTGAACGATCAGCAAGTTGTAGAGAAATAAAAGTTGGCTTTACTTCCTCAATATTTAACTTCTTCATTATGGACAAAGGCATGAGGTTTATACTTGCCCCCAAATCACACAAGGCCTTCCCAATGGTCAAACTTCCAATAGTGCAAGGAACATAAAACTTCCCAGGATCTTTTAATTTTTGAGGAATATTTTTTTGAATTACAACACTACATTCCTCCGTTAGCATCACTGTTTCATCCTCCTTGAGAGTTCTCTTCCTTGATAGCAAGTCTTTCATGAACTTGGCATATAAAGGCATTTGCTCAAGAGCCTCAGCAAATGGGATATTTATTTGTAACTTCCTAAATATGTCCAAGAACTTTGAGAATTGCTTTTCCTGGTTTTGTTTTTGAAGTCTTTGAGGATATGGGAGCCTTGGTTTGTATGGAGCAACTTGAACTTCTTCCTTCTTTTCTTCCTGCATGGGTACTTCTTTTTCTCTCTCTTCAATTATGGGAAGTTCTTTTTCTTTTTGCTTTTCCGTACCTCCACTTTTTCTTTCTTTTCTTCTTTTTGCTCCTTAATTGTTTTTCCACTCCTCAATTGAATAGCCTTACAATGTTCTTTAGGATTTGGTTCTGTGTTACTTGGAAAAATCCCCGCAGGCCTCTCAGAGAGTTGTTTAGCTATTTGACCCACTTGTACCTCCAAGTTCCTTATAGAAGCCTCTTGATTTTTGAAATTAGCCCTTGTCTCCTGCATGAAACTTGAGGTTTGTTGCACAAAGGTAGAAGTGGATTGAGTGAGTTTCTCCATAGCAATCTCCAATGAAGTTGGTATAGGGGGACCACCTTGTGGAGGAATGAATGGGGGTTATTGATTTGGAACATTGAATTGCTTCTGCCCTTGATTACCCCACCCAAAATTTGGATGATTCCTCCACCCAGGATTATAAGTTTTGGAATATGGATCATTTTGTTGCCTTGGAGGGTTCCCCATGTAGTTCACTTGCTCCGGTAAAGTTTCTTTGAAAAGATCACATTCTTCATTCTTATGAGCTTCACCACAAAGTTCACAAGATGAATTTGGAGGTCCTACTGCAGCAACTTGCATTTGTCCCATTTGCTTTGTGAGTGTAGCTAGTTGTTGAGACATCATCTTATTTTGTGCCAAGAGAGTATCCAATGTGTCCAACTCCATCATACCTTTCCTTAATGGAGTTCGATCACTTGGACATAAGAAGTTATTCTCAGCCATTGTCTCAATCAACTCTAAAGCTTCTTCAGGGGTCTTTCTATGAAGAGATCCTCCAGCACTTGCATTAATCATGGCTCTTGAACTTTGAGAAACCCCATCATAGAATGTTTGAATTTGTAGCCAGTCAGGGATTGCATGGTGTGGACATTTTCTGAGCATCTCCTTGTATCTTTCCCATGCCTCATAGAGTGACTCTCCCTCCTTTTGAGCAAATGAATTTATGTCATTCCTCAACTTGGCTAGCTTCTGAGGAGGGAAATACTTAGCTAGAAATTTGCTAACTAAGTCATCCAACGTACTGATGCTTTCCGGTGGCTGTGATTGCAACCATAGTTTAGCTCTGTCCCTAAGAGAGAAAGGAAAGAGCCTCAACTTGATTGCATCTGAACTCACACCATTGATCTTGATTGTATCACATAACTGGAGGAAAGTAGCTAAGTGAACATTGGGATCATCAAGAGCTCCTCCACTAAATTGTTCTTGTTGCACCAATTGAATGAGTGAAGGTTTGAGCTCAAAGTTATTTGCTTGCACTAGTGGTGGGACAATACTATTACCACACCCATTAGTAGTAGGTGTAGCATAGTCTCCCAAAGTTCTCCTTGGTCCATTACCGTCTTCTGCCATCTTCGCGCTTTTCTTAGCTTTTCTCAACTTCCTCAAAGTCCTTTCGATTTCAGGATCGAAGTATAGAGCCGTTGGTGCTACTTTACATGCAAAACAAACACCAAACTAAATGGAAGTGAGATACGGCACTCCCAACGTCACAGTGAAGGGAGTGCAAAGATAAAATAAATAAAAGAACAAAATATCTAATTTAGAAATCACTCAATTACTCTAATTGTCGGTTTCAAATAATCCCCGGCAACGGCGCCAAAAACTTGATAGGATCTCGGCAAGTGCACCGAATCGTTCAAGTAATAAAAACCACGGTGAGTGGGTATCGTTCCCACGAGGATTAAAGAACCGAGCAAAAATTTCTTAAAGTAGATTTCTAATTAGACGAATCCAATAAAAGGTAATGAATGGACATATAATCTAAATTCAAAAGGCTATTAAATGTAACAAGACAGTAAAAGTTTAATGAAAAATTCAATTGATAAAAGGTTAGGGAATCGGGTTCACGTATTTTCTGAAATTAATAAAACAATTGCTTGCCTATAAATTTTAAAGCTTCAATTCAATGAATGAATCTTAGGTTGTCAATTCCAATTCCTTGGTAATTTAACACTTTTTCTATGAACAATTAGTCAATCCCTTGATCAAATCATTTCAAAGAAAAGAAAATATTTATATTGATTCAAAAGTTCACAAAAATCTTAATTCTATTCCTAGAAATTAATCTTTTTGGCAATTTCCCTTAAGCTAATTCACAAATTTATTTTCCCAAATAAACACATGAATCCAAGATAAGTTGAAAAGTGATTTCCAATCCTCAGAACAACACAATACAATAAGGTAATTGCTTAAATTGAATTAATAAAAATTCAAAGGTTCACAAATATAAAATTAATTCATAGTAATACGATCCCCTTCAACCTAACAAGAGAAATTAGTTGCTCATAATCAAAGTAAACAAAACATAATAATCGGAAGAAACATTTTGAAGAACGAATAACTGATTTTATTGAAAAACAGAGTAAAACAGAGTACTAGACTAATTCAAAGATAGAATAAAAGATAAAAACTCCGATCCTCTGAGCTTCCATTCTAGTCCTATATATAACCAGATAGTCTTAGAATTCAATTGTATCTATCCTAAACAAAGGGATTTTTGTTTAAAGATAACTCAGGATTATACAAAAATAGATCTGCATTTGAATTTGATCCTAAATTATAGCACACGTTCGGAATTAGTTATGGTGCAGTGGTTCCAATTTCTCCGGGCGCATGGCGTAGGAAGAACGCAGCGCGCTGCATGGACGGCTCCTCTGAGGCGCGGGGCGCCAAGTTGGCGCGAGGCGCCTGCTTCTGAATTCTTCTCGGGCGCAAGGCGCAGTCTCAGGGCCATGGGCTGCTGTCTCCCAGGCGCAAGGCTTCTCATGGGCGCAAGGCGCCTGCTCTCCTGGCGCAGGGCGCTGTCATCCAAGGGCGCAGGGCGCCCTTCTTGCGCGACGCGCTAGCTTCTCGTGCATATCTTCATTTCCATTCTGAGTTTGAGGCGCTGCGCGCGAGTGAGGCGCATAGCGCCTTAATTTGGTCTCTTTCGCGACTAAATGCACATTTCCAGTTGCCATTCATTTATCAATTACTGCTTAATTCCTGAAATTAGCACCAACATAATACCAAAACGTAATATAACCCAGGAAAATCCATTTTATTCTAAAAACACTTAATTTACTATAAAAACACACTGAAACTAATTTAAACTAACACAATTTCTTAGAATTTAAACTACAAAATTAAATAAAGATGCCAAGGCATCAAGGTGGTTGATGAAGATAAGACACCAGAACTAGCAGAACAATTAAGTTATTTTCTAGTTTTCTAGTCGTTTTTCTTACTGTTATTTCAGATTATTTAGGAGTAGATGTAGGCAAGTTCATTCTTATTCTTGATGTATTTTGCAAATTTGTTGATAGTAATCCAATTTCGCATTCTTATCTTCCAAATCATTTGTCTTAACTATTTCCCACCTAAAATCTCGCCCTGTTCATTGAAATATTTAGGGAACTTATAGCTGATGAGAATAAGATCCCCATTCTCGGCGTAATTGCCTCAGTTAATAGGGATCATTAGGTTGTTATTCTTTGGCTGATAGTTGCTGCTGTATTAGCCGAAGCAATTCTCTGCGACAACATAATTGGCACGCTCGGTGGGACCTACGGGAAGAATATCACGGAAAAAGTAGGCCTCGATCATCCCTTGGCGGATGCAGTTAAGGTCTGGGCGATTTTCAGAGATGAGCTCATCGACGAACGCTGGTACACCTAAGCCTAAGGAAAAAAATGATGCTACTGCTGGCGCCGTGACGTCTGGAGTGGGTAGTGAAGGACCCTAATCCAGCCTACAACGACAGCCAGAGGATCATCATCGAGGAATACTTCGACGATTTCGTTGGCCTTCATCAGGCAACAAATGGAAGAAGGCATGCACGACCTGATGTATCAGGTTTCGCAACAAATGGGTGAGATTGTACGACCAATGGTTCATAATGTGTTGCAAACCAAAGGATACCACCCTCAAAATACTGCGTCTAGTACTCCCCAAACGGTGCCGCAACAACCTCCTATCGTGACCGAAGGAATAGGAGGAACGGTTGTAGGAATCGTCGGTGGTATGAGTAGTATGGTTATGCCTAGAAATACTATGGAGTTTGTGACCCAGCCGGTGGTAATATCTCTGTCGTTTGCTGCTAATGAGCACGGGTATAATACGTTTGGTGCAACGCCTTATGGAAAAATGCTTGGGGGAATAGGCGGGACCTCAGCTAGTCCAGCCGTAACCTTAAATCATGGGTCAATTTACATGCATAGAAGACTAGAAGGAGTTATTGGAATGATCAGCATGTCGTACGGTGGAGATGGATGTCAACAGCCAGGGGTCATGGTTCGTTCCACTTGTAAGAGGCCTCCCACGCCGTATGCACAGAACTGGCAACCGCAACCCAATCTATGGGTGGATCCTCAAGGAGGAGCACAAGGTCTGGTGGGTAATCCTCTGGGTCAGGTACCTATGTATCAGCCAGAAGAGGGATTACTGCCAAGGAACCCAACCCAACCTCAGCTGTGTGACCCTAATATGATTGCCGACGTGTTATGGCAACATTTCGAGTTACAATTGAGACCTTTAGAAAGACCTGTATACAGAAAGCCCTATCCGGAATGGGTGGATAGAATTCCCTTTCCTAGAGGGTTTCGGGCTCCAGATTTCACTACCTTTTCAAGAGAGGATGGGAAAATCTACGATGGAGCATATCAGCCGCTTCACGGTTCAGTGTGCTGAGGCGAGGCATAACGAATATGTAAGACTTCAGTTGTTCCCATCATCTCTAACCAGGATAACATTTTCTTGGTATTCTTCACTGCCGCCTAATTCTATTAATAGTTGGGCTAACATGGAAAGGGCGTTTCATGATCGCTTTTATAAAACAAGGTCTGAAGCTTCCCTTCTGGATTTGATTGCAATATAGCAGAAATGACAAGAATCAGTCGGAGATTTATTAGAGAGATTCAGGAAAACCCGAGGAATCTGTGGTGCTCAGATTTCTGATGGGGAGTGTACTGCTATAGCTGTGAATAATATGAATCCCCAGTTGAGAGAGAGACTGCAAGTCCGGGATTACTCTGATTTTGGGCAATTAGCCGAGAAAGCCATTCGATATGAACGACTAATCCAAGAGAAAGAGCTGAAGAGAGTGGGCCGATTTGCGGCCAATAAACCTCCTCAAAATATCAATCTGGTGGAAGGTGAGTCTGATGAGGATCTAATATATGAGGAAGAGTCTCCGGTTGGTGAGGTGATGGTAGCCGAATTGCTAAAGAAGAACGAAGTCTACTCTTGTCCTGCCCTCACAGCTGCGAAAGGGAAGGAGAAGATTAGACCAGGCAGTAGGGAGTCATATCTTTTCGATATTACAAAGGCGGAGCAAATTTTTGACTTCCTTCTGAAACACAAGCAGTTGAAACTGCCAGAGGGTCATGAGATTCCATCAGCTGAGAAGATAAAGGGTGGTAAATATTGCAAATGGCACAACTCGTGGACTCACCCTATAACAAACTGCCTAGTTTTCCGAAATTCTATTCAAAAGGGGTTGAAGGAAGGAAGGTTCAAACTTGCTGACCGAGTTCAGTCGGTTGTTAATGTGGACTCCAATCCCTTTCCTGCAGCTAGTATCAACATGGTATCGATTTCCGAAGAAAAGACTATGAATAGAAATCTTCGTAGAAAATCATGGAAGTCGAGAACATAGTTAACAAGGCAAACACTAAAACAATAGTGACCAAAAGACGTGGAAATCAGAATCTGCGCAAGGTATACTCTAGGGGGTATCTAGAGTGGAAACACCCTAGATGGGACCAGGTTCGGGAGAACATTTGTGGTACGGACCTGGATATGGGAATCAGCAACCGAAACCACGGCTGACTCAAAATATATGGAAAAGAAAAGAGCCAAGTGAAAATGAGATGAAAAAGCCAACAGAACCTCCAGCCAAACCACGACTGAGTGTTTTTGACAGGCTTTATCGCCCTCAAGGGGGAAGACCTTTCAGACGAGGATATGCAATCCATAACGTACCAACAATAGAGGATGACGCTATCCCAGAGGAAGGAAAGAAAGTAGTGGAGGTCAGGAGCCACGATGACGGACAGGTCCTCCGAATTACTAGCCAAGATCCCAGTCGAACAACTCGTATGATCAAGCCAAGGGGGCAACCCCGGGAATATTGGCAAGTGAATAAAGGGAGAAGGACCGTTCAAGAAGAAGAGCCTGTGCTTTCTAGATCACAGAAAAGAAGGCTCTAAAGAAAAATGGCCTATCAGAAGTTGAGGGGCATGGTAGATATGCTACAACAAGCCAAGAAAGTGGATAGAGAAGAAGTGGTGAGTCCTTTAAAGAAAGAGGATCAGAGCCTAACCAAACAGTTGGTAGAACATCTTGACAGAATAGAAGAAATGTCATTACAGGAGAAGAAAGAAGAAGTTATTACCACCACGGCTGCTCAAATAACAGCCGAACCTGAAGCTTCGGCTACAGTCACAATGCCTTCACCTATGATTGAACGAGCCGATCGATCGGCTCGTTCAACCTACTTAGATGAATGCGTACCATCTACCTGGCATCAAAAGTTAAGCATGTGGAATTGTGACAAAATAGAGGTAGTAGAAGCCGATCAAAGGCCGTTTTCAGCTGATATGAGAATGGTAGACGCAGTCTACTATGATCCAGGCTTCCTTCCGTTCGCTGCCATGATTCAAGGGAAAGAAGAAGAAGTGAAAGCTATGAATTTCACCAACAATGGTTTCGAGGTAATCCTGCATGCCGAACCACGGCTAGCGGATACTATTTTTTATTATAATAATGCCTTATGAGGACGAAATTCATCAACGGTTGCAATCCTCCTTAGCCGAGACTTTAGTTCTAGAAACGACTGAATGGGAGATGGCAGCCAAAACAGATGAAATAGGAAATGACAAATTATCTGTTGATATTGCAGGTATTGAAGAACAGGAAAGGCCGATGTCCATTCAAAAGGAGCGATTAAGCTTCCAAGCCCAGGATCCGTTAGTGGAAGTGAACCTCGGAACGCAGGAACACCCGAGAGTAACTAAAATCAGTGGGCTATTGGATGATCAGGTGAGCCGAGCATTGATACGGCTGCTGAACCAATATAAGGAATGCTTTGCCTGAGATTACCATGAGATGCCAGGATTATCAAGAGCTTTAGTGGAGCATCGGCTACCAAACAAAGAAGGTTTCAAGCCGCACAAGCAGCCGCCGAGTAGGGTTAATCCCGAAATATTTTCCAAAATTAAGATAGAAATAGAGCGGTTGTTAAAAGTAGGGTTCATTATGACTGCTAAATATGCTGATTGGTTATCAAACATTGTACCTGTGATTAAGAAAAATGGCCAGTTGTGTATTTTTATAGATTTTAGGAATTTAAATTTGGCAACACCTAAAGATGAATATGTAATGCCGGTGGCCGACATGTTAGTCGATGCCGCAGCTAATAATAAATTCCTAACATTCATGGATGGTCATTCTAGATACAATAAAATTTCTTAGCAGAAGAGGATATTTGATGGGTGAGCGTCGCAACTCCCATAAATTTAATTATTTATAAACCAAGTTCCCCTAATATAGTTTAGTGGAAACCAAGGTCGTCTCTCACAAGGAATGGCTAAGAGAGCAATACGCAAGACTAGTCGTATGAGGGTTGTCACAAACTGGGGGTTTTTGTATGCAAGAAAAATAACTTGGAATAAAATAGGAATGATAAAAATAGTGGTTTATGGGGTAGAACATTCATTAGGGCGTTTATCATTGGCTACAAAAAGAATGCATGAGTTGATTAATTACGCCAGAGTTAGACCTAACCCTATTGTTGTGATTCTAAAGATTGATTGCCTAGAACAAGATTAATCAGTGAGATCTCACCTTTAGTTTCGTTTGTTCAACAATCTTTAAAGCCAATCACATTAATCTAATTAAAGAGACTAATCAGCCAATTAATTAATCATTACCAATTCTTGATATGTCATGCATCAATTGATCAACTAACACATGCACACATGCCAATGAATTAGTGATGGTTGTTGTCGTGACATCCATAAATTTAATTATTTATAAAACCAAGTTCCCCTAATATAGTTTAGTGGAAACCAGGGTCGTCTCTCACAAGGAATGGCTAAGAGGACAATGCATAAGACTAGTTGTATGACGGTTGTCACAATTGGGGGGTTTTGTATGCAAGAGAAATAAATTGGAATAAAATTGGAATAGTAAAAACAATGGTTTATGGGATGGAACATTCATGAGGGTGTTTATCATTGGCTACAAAAGAATGCTTGAGTTGATTAATTACGCCGGAGTTATTCTAACTCTTTTGTTGTGATTCTAATGATTAATTGCCTAGAATGGGATTAGTTAGTGAGATCTCACCTTTAGTTCCACTTTCAACAATTGTTAAAGCCAATCACATTAATCTAATTAAAGAGACTAATCAGCCAATTAATTACTCATTACCAAATCCTAATATGCCATGCATCAATTAATCAACTAACACATAAACATATGCCAATGAATTAGCCTAACTCAATCGAGTAAGCCAAGACAAAGGATTAAACACACAATTTAAGATCTCAAATCATATGCCAAGGTTTAATAATGAAAACTTATGCAAGATTAAGAACAAAGCCTCAATTTACCCCAATGATGTTCACACCCTCATAGCTCGCTAGGGCGCCAGTGCTGTGCACGTGATGGATTCAAGTGGTCCTCGCGCGCTGGAACGCGCTATGGGCGCTGGAGCGCTCGATGCTGGTTCTGAAATTCACTGCTCCGCTTCTTGCTCAGTTCCTGATGTCTACAGCTCCAATAATACCTGTGACCTGTGCTAGAAACAAAATATCCAAGATCAAGTGAAAAGGTCATCCTTGAATTGCAAAAACATCATAAAACTTGTTACTTTAGCCTTTATTTCTATTAAGCCCAAATAAATTCCAAATGTATTAAGTATAATAAAAGGCTAAAATAGAGCAAAGAATTGCATACAATCATCCAAATTAAGGGCATAAAATATTGGCAAAAACCACGTTATCAATTAGCCTAACTCAATCGAGTAAGCCAAGACAAAGGTAAACACACATACAATTTAAGATCTCAAATTATATGCCAAGAATGATAATGAAAACTTATGCATGATTAAGAACAAAGCCTCAAATTACCCAATGATTGTTCACACCCTCATAAACCACCAAGAGATTTAGTTACTCATGGAGGAAATATAAGAGCAGAAAATAAATTCGAATTAAAAGGAATTAAATGACTTGAACAATAAGGAGAAAGTAAATTGGAAAGATTGAAGAACGAATAACTGAATTAATTATAAGAGTAACTTACAAAACAGAAAGGCTTGACGAATAACGTTGGAAATAACAATGGAAGAAGCTAGAGAACAACTAGGAAAGTAAAATGGAATCCTAATGGAAGCAAGAAACTCTAACTAAAAGCCTAGGGTTTGAAAAGTAAAAACTAGAAAAAGAAAATAGTAAGAAGATAAGAGAAATTGAAGGTGAGAAGAGGTGTGGAAGTAGTGATCTAGAAGTGGTGTGTTTTCTGATGCATTAGCCTGCTTTATATAGAGTGAGCAGCCTCCAAACCCTAGCTAATTGGGCCCCCAGCTCGGCCGTGCAGATTGGTCCCTGCTGTAACAGAATTGCGGCGCGGCGCTGGGGCGCTGATAGCGCGCTAGGGCGCTGGTGCTGTTCACGTGATGAGTTCTGATAAGGTTCGGGCGCTGGGGCGCGCTGAGGGCGCTGGGGCGCGCTGAGGGCGCTGGGGCGCTCGATGCCAGCTTGGATTCCACTGCTCCGCTTCTTACTCAGTTCCTGATGTCTACTACTCCAATAATTCCTATGACCTGCACAAAAAATATAAAATACCCAAGATCAAGTGCAAGGGTCATCCTTGAATTGCTAAAAACATCATAAAACTTATTACTTTAGCCTTTATTTTCATTAAGTCACAAATAAATCCAAATTGTATTAAATACAATAAAAGGCTAAGATAGAGTAAAGAAATGCATACAATTATCCAAATTAAGGGCATAAAATATTGGCAAAAACCACATTATCAAATATCCCCACACTTGAACAATTGCATGTTCTCATGCAAAAGCAATGATTCCAAGCATGTCTAAAAATAAAGCAGTGGCTAGTACATCCTAACACTTATGCCCTAAAAGAAAAGCAAAACACTACAGATGATGGAAAGTTATTCAAAACAGCATACCTTGGTCAAAATTATGCAACACCCACAATCATATTACAAGTTGGCATTCAAAGAAATTCATGAGTTAAGAGAATCAGTTCATGTTATGCAAGGTTGGTTGATCGGCCCTCACCGGTGTGTTTATCTCTCAATCACTCAGTGTTTTGGCTAAGCACTCAATTAAATAAAACACACAAGTATTTGCATTCCATAAATTTGCTATACTCCTAACATTGCAATTCCACAAACATGGTGCATCAAGAGGTCTTTTTCAGGGTTGTAACGGGGCTTGGGACATGTATGGCATATATGGGAAGTAGACTTAATTCCGAGAAACTAAGACTTCATGGTTCGACTGATCCCATATGACTTCCATAATTAAAGAAAAAGATGGAGAGAGAGAAATATGGAGAGAATAGAAATACCCAGAATCAATAACCCATAAAATTCTTAACATTAACATTCCCAAAATTCTTAAATAATTTCACAGTAACTCCTAGGAACCCAACAAACTTTATTTGCAAAATTCACATATTTTTCTTTGATTTTTCTGCATTTTTTTTATTTTTATTTTTTGAATATATTCCTCATCTCAATTCCTTTGGCAATTGAAATGAAGTGGAAAAGAAAATAACAGAAGACCACTTATGTACAAAAGCTACCCTTACAATTATGTTCCCATACTCTACAGTTCATTCCAATGCACAATTCAACCCAATTTCCCCACACTTAAGACCTTTGCCCAACAATCAAACCATGTCCTCCTAGTTTCTCAGAAGGGATTTTTTCATTGTTTTTCGTTCTTGGCTTGTAATGAGCTTAGTAAAGAATAAAGGGATAAAGGCTCAAATTGGCTACAAACAATGAGAATTGTGTATTGGTTGGCTATTTGGCTAAGTGGCTTTTAAATGTAAAAACAAAATTATGCCTCAATCACACGCAACATGTATAAAATGCAAAACAAGAATCAAACAAATTCAGGAATAACAAATATAAGTGTGTGTGTGCTCACAGAATGAAAGTGATCAATTGATGTATTTAATCACAATAAGGCTCAAATCTCACAGGTAATCCAAACAACCAATCAGAGATAACACAAACAATTCAAACTCATATTGGATTACATGCCAAGAATTTCTGAATTAAAATCAAAGGGTAAAGCAATTTCAGACCAAAATGTGCTATAAAGAAAACTAACCAATCATCTTCCTAACAACACATAAAAACAAAAGAAAACAAAAGAAAAAGAAAAAAGAGTTAGGCATGAAAATATTTACAAAAGCCAATTTTTCTACACCCTCCCCACACTTGAATGAGACACTGTCCCTAGTGTCAACAGTTAAAAGAATAGAGAAAAAGGTATAGAAATGACCTACGGAGGACTCAATCGTCCTCTGAACCATCGTCATCCTCGTCATTATCCTCCTCCTCGGCCTCATCATCCTCATCATCGTCGTCTTCCTCGTCCTCATCGACATTAATAGGAGCTTGGGAATGTCCCAGAGCTCCATACCCAGAGGAGAAGCGCTGGTCGATGTTAGACCGGAAATCCCTCTGTGTCTCAACGAGCCTCTAGTCATAGTAATTTTGCATGGCCAGATACCGCTGATCATGATAGCTCTCTCCAGCTGCGAACTTCTGGTCGAAGTACTCCCTCATGTTGACCTCCATCTGGGTCAACTGCGCAGTGATGGAATCTAGAGGATTCCCCGCTGGTTGGCTCTTATTCTGAGCTGCTGCATCCTTGGTAGAGAGACCGGCGGCAGTGATGGTGGTATGTGGCCCTTGCCACTCGTCATCAGCGAACTCTAGCACACCACATTGGATAGGCAAAGAAGTAACAAGAGACGGGAAAGGGAGGCATCAGTTGGCCTCAATGTGATGAGCTTGATGCATGGTGCGCTGCGATGAGTGGGCAAGTCCACCCAGTGGCCTTCCACAATGCAGTACAGGTGAAGGGCTTGCTCTGTGGTGAGGTCGGAGATGTGGGAGACTAGATAGATGTGGCTGAAGTAGATGCGAGACCACGCTCTGGCCTCCAGGTTGAGCGTGTAATTCTTCAGTGTGCGGGGGAGCATATTAGTCCCCAGTGTCCAGCTGCAACCCGGAAGATAGAGGCGGTTCTTGATCACCTCCAAGTCCGTGTTTGCCATAGTCTGAATGGCATCTGGCTCACCAAATGCGTAGTCGGGCTCCGGGGCGATCTGAATGTGAGTGGCTATGCTCGCCACGTCGACCGGAAGGAATTTGCCCCGGAGGAACACCTCAGTAGCAGTGCGGTCATGGAAGTTGGCGTAGAACTCCCGCACCCATGTGATGTTTGCTCTAACAGGGGCATTAAGGAGATAGTGGGCCCACCCCCGCCTCTCAATTTTTGCGATGACCATGTTGAGTCTTCCTTGGCCCTCATCGTGGAATTGGTATCCCAACTCAAAGAGGGGTTTCCTCCTGTGGATGGTGGCATGGAAGGCCAGCTCGGCGGTGACCTCCAGGAATTGTATTGGGTCATGAGGCTGATGATATGAATGATCATCCTCCTCGGTGGTGCGCACTCTCTTCCCCTTGCCGTTTCTGGTTCGTGGTGCCATGCCTGCAGAGTTAAAATCAGGACAATTAAGTTTCCAAGCAGTCATGGGAATTATTGGCTATTGCTTTTTCTTGTCATGCCATTATTGAATGCAAATGCAAGATAAAATAAAAAGAACATAGCAGAAAAATAAAGACAAGAAACATTTAATTATGCAGCAACCAACAGAACAGATTCGATCATGTTTCTACAGCAGGGCGGCGCTAGGGCGTGGAGGACGCGCTGGAGCGCACGAACTGCAATAGAATGGAGACACCTCGCGCCCGGGCGTCGATAGCGCGCTGAAGCGTTCGAGGGTTCTGGGAACAGGACAGGACAACGCAGAACAGTGCAGAAACGATTGCAACTCATGATTTTTCACCACAAAACTCGATTGAATCATATATCATGCAAAACAAACCGATTAAATTCACACAAAACAACCAAAAATCACATTTACCACCTTTCAATCAACAAAAATAAGATTTCTATCAAGAATAGAGAGAGGAATGATTATTAGACAAATGTACCTTGATAGAATGCAATGCTAGGACAAGATGAACAAATGTATGGAGGAAATTATGAGCAAAGGTGTGAAAAATGGTGAAAGAGGGAGAAGAAGTCGTGGCTGCTCCGCTGGGGCTGTGAAGGGGAAAAGTGGCCGAATGAATATGCAATTTGGGGATTTAGGGTTTTTGAAGAAACCCTCTCGTGCTAGAGCGCGGCCAGCGCGCTGCGTTTCATTAAACGATGCGCGAGCGTTGGGGCGCGTATGTGGCGCCTGGGCGCTGCTTCTTGATGCAGAACGGGTATTTTGCTGCTATTTGATGCTATTATCCTAAAATGCATGAAAACTATCCTAATTAACCTAAATGCATGCAAAATTAAATATGCAAACATGGAGACAAAATACAGAATATAAAATATGGAAAATAAAATACGGAAAATAAAATACTGAAATTAAAATACTGAGAAATAAAGAAAACCGGTGGGTTGTCTCCCACAAAGCACTTTGCTTTAACGTCCCTAAGTTGGACGGTCGACCGCTTCAATTCTACTTTGGCCCAGGAGTATCAACACCAGCTGCTCCGGTCATGAGATGGATGGCACTCACATTCCCTTTAGGATTTGTGAGGTGCCAGCTTGTTCATAGGCTTGTGTGGCTGGATTTCCTTTCATTTGGTTGACCTGATTCTGCAAGTTCAGCATCATCCTTTGTTGCTCCATGATTAGTTTAATCACATCACCGAGAGTTGGCTCATTAGGATTCGGAGGTGCAGGAGGAGCCAATTGTTGAGGTGGTGGAGGCAAGGCCGTTGGAGCCAGGTATGGAGCATGGGGTTGCCTTTGATGAGGAGGTTGGTACCGAACCTGCTGAGGTTGCTGGACTTGTTGTGGCTGTGGATTGTTATTCCACCTCAGGTTCAGGTGATTCCTTCAACTTGGGTTATAGGTATTCCCCGTAGGTTGATTCGGTGGCTGAAATTGAGGCTTTCCTAGAAAGGTGTTTGCAGCTGCCACCATTGTTGCCTCATCCCGCACACCATAGCCTGGTTTGGAGTTCTTGGTTTGGGTTGGTTGATGGCCAATTGCTTCATGAAGGTTGCAATTTCATCCAGCTTCTGGTATAGGCCACCATTCTCCTTTTGAGCTACCTCATTCACCCCTTTGGTCACGGCAGTTGCCCTTGTGCCAAATTGCTGTGAGTTCACAACCATATTCTCGAACAAGATTCTTGCAACTGCCAGAGTTTTGTCCATCAGAGCACCGCCACTAGCGGCATCGATAATGCACTGATCCATTCCTGTCAGACCCTCATAGTAGTATTGGATCATGAGTTGTTCGGAGATCTGATGGGTTGGAAAACTCGCCGCTAGCTTCTTGAATCTCTCCCAATACTCATGGAGAGACTCACCTTGGAGTTGTCGGATGCCACTGATGTCTTTCCTTATGGCAGCTGCCCTTGAGGCTGGGAAGAATTTCTCCAAGAAGATTTTCTTCATGCCAATCCATGTGGTGACAGCTCCATTTGGCAGGTTCAAGAACCATTGCTTCGCTTGACCGTCCAGAGAGAACGGAAAAGCTCGAAGCTTCACGTGCTCCTCGTTGACTCCTCTTGGCTTGAGAGTCTCACACACCACATGGAATTCTTTAAGGTGTTGGTGTGGATCCTCTCCGGCCAATCCGTGAAATTTAGGGAGCAAATGGAGAGTAGCTCCGTTAAGCTCGAACTTCGTGTCCAACCTTGGGTAGGTGATTCCCAAGGGTTGTTGAGTGAGGTCAGGAGCTGCAATTTTCTTCAAGGTGTGCTGATAGTCTGCCACGATTGAATTTGGACCTGAAACACTAACAGATAAATCAGAAAGTTCAGGACCAGTGAAAAGTAGAGTTGCAAACGGTGGACCTTCCGGTTGCCCTTAAGACTCACTAAACCCTCTCCTAGCTTGCCTTATTTTTCTCAAAGTATTTTCAATTTCAGGATAAAAAATAGCAAGCTGGGGATTCAGTTGAGATCGAGTCATGCAAAACTGCAACTTTGCAGTCGCAGCCTCGCGTTAGGGCGCTGTACAGGCGCTGGGGCGCGTATGACAGCAACAGACTCAGCTATTCGTGGAACAGCGAGTCTGGGAAGAACAAATGGAAATAAAAATACGAAAATAAAATGCAAATTAAAAGGAAAATCTTTTTGTTGTTTTTATTATTATTTTTTTCAAAGAAACAAAGAAAAGAAAAGAAAATAGTTATGTACAATATGCACAAATCACACAACTAGTGACTACTTTCATCGCCATTCCCTGGAAACGGCGCCAAAAATTTGATGGGTGAGCGTCGCAACTCCCATAAATTTAATTATTTATAAACCAAGTTCCCCTAATATAGTTTAGTGGAAACCAGGGTCGTCTCTCACAAGGAATGGCTAAGAGAGCAATACGCAAGACTAGTCGTATGAGGGTTGTCACAAATTGGGGGTTTTTGTATGCAAGAAAAATAACTTGGAATAAAATAGGAATGATAAAAACAGTGGTTTATGGGGTAGAACATTCATTAGGGCGTTTATCATTGGCTACAAAAGAATGCATGAGTTGATTAATTACGCTAGAGTTAGATCTAACCCTATTGTTGTGATTCTAAAGATTGATTGCCTAGAACAAGATTAATCAGTGAGATCTCACCTTTAGTTTCATTTTCAACAATCTTTAAAGCCAATCACATTAATATAGAGTGAAATGTCATTTTGGTCCTTCACTTTGTACGCGTGAGTCATTTTGGTCCCTCACTTTTTAAAATAAGCGAATTGGTCCCTCACTTTACAAACTGTAAATCACTTTAGTCCTTCACTTTTAAAACGATCAAATTAGTCCCTCACTTTAAAAATTATGAGTCAAATTAGTCCCTCTCATGAGACCAAATTGGACAAAAAGAGGGACTAATTTGACTCATAGTTTGAAAAGTAAGGAATCAAAATGATTCACAATTTATAAAGTGAGGGATCAATTCGCTAATTTCAAAAAGTGAGTGACTAAAGTGATTCACAGTTTATAAAGTGAGGGACCAATTTGCCTATTTTAAAAAGTGAGTGACCAAAATGACTCACTCATATAAAGTGAAGGACCAAAATGATATTTTACTCCATTAATATAATTAAAGAGACTAATCAGCCAATTAATTAATCATTACCAATTCTTGATATGCCATGCATCAATTCATCAACTAACACATGCACACATGCCAATGAATTAGCCTAACTCAATCGAGTAAGCCAAGACAAAGGTAAACACACACACAATTTAAGATCTCAAATTATATGCCAAGAATGATAATGAAAACTTATGCAAGATTAAGAACAAAGCCTCAAATTACCCCAATGATTGTTCACACCCTCATAAACCACCAAGAGATTTAGTTACTCATGGAGGAAATATAAGAGCAGAAAATAAATTGGAAATAAAAGGAATTAAATGACTTGAACAATAAAGAGAAAGTGCAAAGAAAGTAAATTGGAAAGATTGAAGAACAAATAACTGAATTAATTATAAGAGTAACTTACAAAACCCAAAGGCTTGACGAATAACGTTGGAAATAACAATGGAAGAAGCTAGAGAACAACTAGGAAAGTAAAATGGAATCCTAATGGAAGAAAGAAAATCTAACTAAAAGCCTATGGTTTGAAAAGTAAAAACTAGGAAAAGAAAATAGTAAGAAGATAAGAGAAATTGAAGGTGAGAAAATGTGTGGAAGTAGTGATCTAGAAGTGGTGTGTTTTCTGATGCATTAGCCTGCTTTATATAGAGTGAGCAGCCTCCAAACCCTAGCTAATTGGGCCCCCAGCTCGGCCTTGCAGATTGGTCCCTGCTGTAACAGAATTGCGGCGCGGCATTGGGGCGCTGATAGCGCGCTAGGGCGCTGGTGCTGTGCACGTGATGAGTTTTGATAAGGTTCGGGCGCTGGGGCGCTCGATGCCAGCCTGGATTCCACTGCTCCGCTTCTTACTCAGTTCCAGATGTCTATTGCTCCAATAATTCCTATGACCTGCACCAAAAATATAAAATACCCAAGATCAAGTGCAAGGGTCATCCTTGAATTGCAAAAACATCATAAAACTTATTACTTTTGTCTTTATTTTCATTAAGTCCAAAATAAATCCAAATTGTATTAAATACAATAAAAGGCTAAAATAGAGTAAAGAAATGCATACAATCATCCAAATTAAGGGCATAAAATATTGGCAAAAACCACGTTATGAATATTCATAAAACGACATTTTGTTGCCCAGGTGCCATTGGTATCTTTGAATGGAAAGTTAGGCCTTTCGGTTTAAAGAATGCTGGCGCCACCTATCATAGGGCGATGAATGCCATCTTCCGTGATTTGATTGGAACTAGTATGGAAGTATATATTGATGACGTGGTAGTCAAATCTGCCGATTTCAATTCGCATTTAGCTGATTTAGAGCAAGCATTCAAAAGAATGAAACAATACTCACTTAAAATGAATCCGGCTAAGTGCGCATTTGGGGTATAGACTGGCAACTTCTTAGGTTTCCTAGTACATCAACAGGGAATAGAAGTTGATAGTAATAAGGCAAAAGCTGTGTTAGAAGCTAGCCCACCGAGGAATAAGAAAGAATTACAAAGCTTAATCAGAAAGATAAACTTCCTACGGAGGTTCATTTCAAATTCGGCTGGAAAAATGAAAGCATTCCCCCCTTTGTTGAAATGTAGAGGGATGGATGAGTTTGTATGGGGCAAGGAGCAATAGGACGCTTTTGACCAAATCAAGCGATGCCTGGCTAATCCTCCAGTTCTTGTCCCACCAACGATGGATAAACCCTTGAAGCTTTACATTTCGGCAACCGAAGATAGTATCGGCAGCCTGTTAGCCTAGGATGCTGAGGGAGGAGGAGAAAGGGATGTTTATTATCTAAGCCGAATTTTGAATGAAGCTGAGACAAGGTACACAGCCATAGAAAAGATGTGTTTGGCCTTATTCCATGCTTGTACAAAGCTGGAATATTATCTACTTCCGAGGGAAGTATGGGTGATGTGCAAAATTGATATAGTCAGGTATTTGTTGAATCGGCCTGTACTCCAGGGGCGTTTGATGAAATGGGCGATTAAGTTAAACGCTCTCGATTTAAAGTATGTCCCGTTGCGAGCGGTTAAAGGTCAAGTGATTGCTGATTTTTTAGTTGATCATCCTAGTGTGGTCATTAGTGATCCGGCTGAAGAATATCAAGCGTATATCGGGCTAACTCCTTGAATGATGACCTTCGATGGGTCTAAACACAAAGAGGGAGCTGGGGCAGGAATAACTGTCACAAGTCCAGATGGGGCAGAAGAGGCATTCACTTGTTGACTAGATATTAGTTGTTCGAATAATCAGGCCGAATACCAGGCATTGATTACGGGGCTTAAAATGATAACTTCCATGGGAGTGTTGGCTGTGATTATAAAAGGGGATTCACAGTTGGTCATCAAACAACTTTTAGGGGAATATAAGTGTAATAGTCCGGAGTTAGCCGAGTTGATGCAAGAGGCTCTTGTGCTGATGTCACGGATGTCAGAAGTAACAATCGTGTATATCCCAAGAGAGAATAATTGTAAGCTCCAGAACTCCATCCACCGTTGTTGCCTCATGTTTAACTCTGTCTGATCAAAGAGATACTTCAAACTCTTATGATCAGAGAAAACCTCGAATCTCACCCCATATAAGTAGTGCCTCCAAATTCTTAAAGCAAAAACTATTGCAACAAGCTCCAGGTCATGGGTAGGATAATTCACCTCATGTGGCTTTAATTGTCGTGAAGCATATGCCACCACTTGGTGATGTTGCATCAATACGCAACCCAACCCTTTCCCTAAAGCATCACAATAAACTTCAAAAGGTTCTGTTGTCGCAGATAATTGCTTCGACTAATACAACAGTAACTATCAGCCGAAGAATAACAACCTAATGATCCCTATTGACTGAGGCGATTACGTCGAGAATGGGAATCTTATTCTCAGCTGTAAGTTCCCTAAATATCTCAATTAACAGGGCGAGATTTTAGGTGGGAAATAGTTAAGACAAATGATTCGGAAGATAAGAATGCGAAATTGGATTACTATCAACAAACTTGCAAAATACACCAAGAATAAGAATGAACTTGCCTACATCTACTCCTAAATAATTTGAAATAACAGTACGAAAAACGACTAGAAAACTAGAAAATAACTTGATTGTTGTGCTAGTTCTGGTCCCTTATCTTCATCAACCGCCTCCTCTTATATAGCCCTTTGCATCTGACCCTTTCCTGCATTTTCCTCGGCTCCATATCTCACGTCTCGCTTAATGCCCTTCTGTCCTTGTTTTTCGCCTTCTTTTGCTCACCCATTTCTTCAAGTTCCACTTTTATCGCTACTCCCAAGAAAATCGCAACCGTTTAGCAGCCACTCCCAGCTTCAGCCGATTTTCTCACTAGCCGTAGCTGAAATCTTGCAATCATTCGACTACGACCAGCTGGCAATCGGCTAATAGTTTATTCAGCTGCTTCCAATTCGGCTGTATCGATTCGGCTACGCTCATTCAAACTTCTTTTCTTATCATCTATTTTTCTGGGATAACAGGTTCATTAGGATCGGGCACAACCAGTACGGGTGTGGTGGTCAATCTTTCCTTCAACTCAATAAAACTTCTTTCACACTCTGCTGACCATACAAAAGGAGAGTTCTTTCTAGTAAGTTTGGTCAAGGGTAGAGCAAGCTGTGAGAATCTCTTAATAAACCTACGGTAATAATCAGCCAATCCTAAGAAACTTCGTACCTCCGTAACCGTAGTGGGCCTCTCCCAATTTACTACTACTTCAATCTTACTAGGATCTATAGCTATTCCTTCTGCCGAAACCACATGACCTATGAACTTAACTTCTTTCATCCAAAACTCACATTTACTCAACTTGGCATACAACTTTTTTCCCTTTAACACCTCCAATACTAACCTAAGATGACTTTCATGCTCCTCCTTCGTCCTAGAATAGATTAAGATATCATCAATGAACACAACTACAAACTTACCCAAGAATGGTCGGAAAATCCTATTCATATAGTCAATAAACACTGCCGGGGCATTAGTTAGTCCAAAGGACATACCTGTAAACTCATAATGCCCATAGCGAGTTCGAAACGCCGTCTTTGGTATATCCTCATATCTGACCCTAATCTGATGATATCCTGACCTCAAGTCTATTTTGGAAAACATTATAGCCCCTCTAAACTGATCCATCAAGTCATCAATCCTAGGGAGGGGATACTTGTTCATTATAGTCACCTTATTCAACTGTCTATAATCTATGCATAGCCTCATACTTCCATCTTTCTTCTTAACAAACAACATCGGGGCTCCCCATGGTGAAGCATTTGGCCTAATAAACCCTTTTTCCATCAACTCTCCCAACTGACTCTTTAGTTCTCTTAGCTCACTAGGTGACATGTGATACGGGGCCATAGAGACAGGCCTTGTTCCCGGAACAAGATCAATACTGAACTCTACCTCTCTGGGTGGAGGAAACTCGGGTATGTCATCAGGGAATACCTCAGGATAATCTCTTACTACTGGTATAGCAGCTAGACTTGGTGTGGCTTCTATATTGTTTGAGGCAAGAAAAACAAGACCTTTATTTGCAACCCCACTTTGTCCCACTTCCACAGGGTGTACCAACAAACTAAAAGAAATGGTGGAAGGCTCAGGTGTAGGGATACTAAAAGAATCAGGAAATATGACAGACTTGACATAACAATCTAATAAAACTTTATGTGCCGACAACCAGTCCATACCCAAAATCATTCCTAAACTAGACATAGGTAAACATATGAGATAAAAAATAAATGACCTATCCCCTAACAAGAATTGAAACTTAGTACAAACAATGCTGGTCTTTATGGGTTTAGCTGTGGGTGTAGAAACATGTAGGTCATATGGTAATTCACACAGCTAAATGCAACTTCCTAGCATGCTTATGTGATATGAATGAATGAGTGGCTCTAGAATAAAAAAGTACAACTAACTCTTGATTCTTAACCTTACACTTACCCTTAATCAAATCTTCAGACCGAGATACATCCTTCGCATTTACTGTAAAGACCCTCCCCTGGTGCTGAGGCCTGGAGGGGGCCGGAGCTGCTGTGATCTGTTGTTGAGAGGATGAACGACATTCCCTTGCAATGTGTCCCGATTTACCGCATCTATAACACTCATTCTGACCTGCAAAACAAATCCCTCGGTGTGCCTTATTGCACTGTGGACAGATGGGCACCTCTAGAACTCCGGGGGCAACTACTGGACGAGGCGGAGGTGGTCCCTATTGAGGTCGTGCACGATTGGGGCTCCTAAACGGTCGGGATGGGAACAGACGAGGTGGAGGGTGCTGTCTCTTGAACTCCGGAGCTTGTGGTGCCAAACTCCTCCTAGTAGTCTCTACAGAACTACTCTCCCCTAAATGACATGTCTGCTCATGAACTCTACATGCCTCCACTAGCTGTGCATAACTGTCAAAGTGAAGATGGTTCATTGTTCGCTGCATCTCTTGTGATAACTTTAACATCCCAATTTATTAACTATCCCATGGACATAATTAACAACTTGCAATGTTACAAACACCTAAAAACCACATACTTTGTTTTTTCTTTTCTTAAATTATGTTTTCGTAACCTGGTGTAAAAGATAAATCGATATTAAGACTCAAAAGCCATGACTAATCAGATTTAATAACACGAGTAGGTTTCCTGGATAAGCGTCTAGAATAGTACTGGAGAATACCAAAAATAAAATAAAGGCCCATACAACAATGGCCATCATATTACTACTAAATAAAATACATAAGAATACAATAAAAGAGTTCAAGTGTGTCAGAGATCCTGTTTAATACATGCCATAAGAAAATAAAGGAGCTGGAATGATCAAAATGGACAAATCTGAAATCCTAGTCCGAATATACAGAAATGGGACCCAGGTAGAACTGTATGGTTGTCAAATAAATACATATACATGTCACAAAGAGTCAAATCCGTCGCAGGGGTACAAAAGCTCCATAATATAATATATAAACAAAGGGAAAGAAACAGGGGTCAGCTGCACGTCAGGCGGGGTCACGGGTCAACACGTCATCTACCAACACTCTTATCATCATCGCTCACGTCCGAGCCCGATGCAGGGGAAGCTACCTCACGCTCCCCAGGGATGTAGTCGGCCTCAGGCCCGGAGTCTGCAGAATCGTCACTCTGATAACTCTCCTCCTTCGGGTCTGACTCGTCCTGCTCCGGTGCGGGAGGGGGGGGGAGTGCTGGGGGTGATGGCGGAGAAGCATGCGCAGGTGCTGGCGCAGGAGTTGGGGCAAGAGCAGGGGCAGGGTACCTCACGACAAGCTCTAGGATGAAGAAGCGATGTACCCCGGAGATGGTGGACACGGCTATCACCATGCCGTTGCCCGACGTGTAGCTAGCCCAGGCAAAATCATAGGTCTCGTGCTGCGGCGGGGGCGGCGGTGGCGGCTGCTCCATATAGAACCAAATCATCAGAAAGAGAGAGCGTAAGACGGGGATGTCTTAGTGAGTCACACTGAGCACACGGACCTACGTGCTCGATGTTTATCAATTCTAGCCAGTCAAAGTAATACTTGCACAAAACAGAACTTTTATTTCCTCAAAAACCCAAGTGCTTACTTTGACTGGACCATACAACTTAATGATCCGTTTCTAAGGGAACCTAGGTGTCTCTTCTAAGTTATTGTCGGTCCCTTAATGTACAATAAATACTCACCCTTCTCGTGTATCATCACAGCCGATACTATCAATATCATACTAATCATAATCATAAAATCAGAATTCAACAACTATCTCAATTAGGCAAGATGTCGTAGTTACTTAACATCATTCACATCATATGAGCGATAAGGTATACATAAAGATGTTTCAAATTGGCATATCCGATCTCACCCAACTTCCCGGATATCCATTACAGTTCTGAGGTGTATCCGAATACACCCAGCTCCCAGAAAACCTCTAATGGCGTATTTGAATACACCCAACTCCCGAATAGCCATGAGCGGCATACCCGAACTCACTCAGTTTCCCTGGCAGCCGTTATGAGCATACCCGAACTCACCCAGCTTCCCGGGAAGCCTTAAGCACTTCAATCTTCTAATTCAGTATATCAATATGCAATTCACAAAATCTCTACATAATCAGCTCCATAATCAAATAATTATATGCCTTATGAGACATATCCTCATATAAGCCTCATATAAATCACAACTTCGACTTAAATAGTTTAACTGTACATACGAGTAATATGTGAGTCACAATAACTCTAAACACTTTCCATCATATAATTCATCAAAGTGTAGCATCTCGTCATTTCATACAGACATCACAACATTTAACTTCTTATTATCATTTTGCTTGTATTTGAAATTAAGGATCAAATTGAATAGGACAAGTTATCATTACTTCACAATAACATCAGGCACACTTACACCTCAGCAATTCACCTCTAATAGGTTCTATCACACAAAACATCCCAAACAACAATAAGCACGTACATATGAAATCATTACTCTTAACTCATCATGTGAATTTCACATACTTTGCATTACAATTCAATACAATATTAATGGTTCATGTACTTATCTTCTTAATCTCAATTCACTTTCATTTTAAACCTTTCACTTCATATTCAAAGGATGAAGACTAACATCATGCAACTACATAGGACAACACTCTGCTGAAATTCTACAACAGGCTCCGCGCTCTAGCGTGCTAGGGGAGCTGGGGCACGCGATGCCTACTCCAAACAGCAGAGTCCCTCCCTAACGTCATTTTCTTCTGTACACTTGATAACGTGGTTTTTGCCAATATTTTATGCCCTTAATTTGAGTGATTGTATGCATTTCTTTACTCTATTTTAGCCTTTTATTGTATTTAATACAATTTGGATTTATTTGGGACTTAATGGAAATAAAGGCTAAACTAATATGTTTTATGATGTTTTTGCAATTCAAGGATGACCTTTGCACTTGATCTTTGGTATTTGATGTTTTTGGTGCAGGTCATAGGAATTATTGGAGAAATAGACATCAGGAACTGAGTAAGAAGCGAAGCAGTGAAGTCCAGGTCGGAATCGAGCGCCCCAGCGCCCACAGAGCGCCCCAGCGCCCAAGCTTCATCATAACCTAGCTCGAGCACAGCACCAACGCCCTGGCGCGATACCAGCGCCCTAGCGCGCGCCGTAATTCTGTTATAGCAGGGACCAATCTGCAAAGCCGAGTTGGGGGCCCAATAGCTAGGGTTCTTAGGCTGCTTCTTCTATTTAAAGCAGTGCCTAGACATCGAGAAACACACCTCTTCAGCCTCCACTTTTCTACATTTCAATTTCCTAGTCTTATCACTTTCCAAACCGTAGACTTTTAGTTAGAGTTACTTTCTCCATTAGGATTCCATTGTTCTTTTCCTAATTATTCTCTAGCTTTCTTCATTGTTTACTTTCAACGTTATTCGTTAAGTCTTTTGGGTTTTGTAAGTTACTTTCATAATTAATCCAGTTATTCGTCCTTCATTTATTTTCCAAGTGCATTTACCTTCCATTAATCCTTATTTTCTTTGTCTTTCTCTTTGTTATTCAAAGTCAATTTATTTTCTTCCATTCCAAATTTATTTTAATCCAATTTAATTTCTGCCCTTATTTTCTCCATGAGTAACTAAGTCTCTTGGTGGGTTATGAGAGTGTGAACATCATTGGGGTAAATTGAGGCTTTGCACTTCATATTGCATAAGTTTTCATTGTCATTCCTAACATATAATTTGAGATCTTAAATTGTGTGTGTTTACCTTTGTCTTGGCTTACTCGATTAAGTTAGGCTAATTCATTTGGCATGTTCATGTGTTGGTTGATCAATTAATGCATGACATATTAGGATTTGACATATGATTAGTTAATTGACTGATTAGTCTCTTTAACTAGATTAATGTGATTGGCTTTAAAGACTGTTGAAAACGAAACTAAAGGTGAGATCTCACTGATTAATGTTGTTCTAGGCAATCAATCATTAGAATCACAACAATAGGGTTAGATCTAACTCTAGCGTAATTAATCAACTCATGCATTCTTTTGTAGCCAATGATAAACGCCCTAATGAATGTTCTACCTCATAAACCATTGTTTTTATCATTTCCTTTGAATTAATCAATTTTACATTCTTGGAAACAAAAACCCCCAAATTGTGACAACCCTCATACAACTGGTTTTGGTATTGCTTCCTTAGTCATTCCTTGTGAGAGACGACCCTGTTTTCCACTAACTACATTAGGGGAACTTTGTTTTAAAAATAAATAAATTTATGAGAGTTGCGATGCTCACCATCAATACTCCCTCCATTTATACTCCCCTAGATATCCTTTCATAACCATGTACACACACAAATCACATTTTATGATGCTTGGACCTTACATCATATTAAACTTAACGAACACTCATCCTTATAATTAAGCATCAACATATCTCATTTATCCATTTACATTTTCTATTAATTATTTCATTTAACACACCTAGACACTCATCAATCACAAACATAGCACTTTAGGTGTCTAGCATGTTAATACATTACACAACCGACCCATATCAGAACATGGCCACTCAACTACTGTAGATGGCAGCAGGGGCCGCTAGGGCGCTCCCTGAGTGCTTGGGCGCTCAGACCCGCGCTAGGGCGCTTCTAGAGCGTTGGGGCGCGCAATTCTGCAGCAATTATGCAGAATCGGAGATAACATTGTCTCCAGCCCCTCCACCACCCCTCCACCCTCTCCATGGGGTCCAGAGACCATCCTTCACCACCACTGAAGTGCCTTACATTCATCAACACTCAAAAGAATCCAAAATCATCAACATACAAGACACTTAATACATGTACATAATCAAAAATCACACGTGCAAGCTTCCTCTAAATTCAAGCATGGTCATCCACTCATGAGATCAAACATGCAATGCTAAATCTGAAATTTAGGGTTCAAGAACTAGCAAAATCAAAAGCTCTGAGCTCCATGATAGAGATACAACCACAAGGGAGGGTGAGGGGGTTGAAAACTCACTTGGAATCCTTTGAGAAAATGCAAAATGAATGGTGTTGATGGTGGTTCCTTGGCTTCCTCTGGTGGTGGCCGAAAATGGAGCTGCTCCAAGGGGGAAGGTTGGCTTCTGAAGTTTGTTTAAGGGAGAAAATGAAATTATGTCTAAAGGGGGGTGTTGGCCGAGAGATTTTAAGAGCCAAGGGGGTGTGTGTTGTGTTAATTTTGTGTTGTTTAAGTGTTAAATGTGTCTAGGTGGTGAGTAAAAGTATGTGTGTGAGTATGAATATGAGTAAGAAATTGTAACTATAATTTTGTGGTGAGAGTGCAATAATTTGGAAGACTCATGGTCCTTAAAAGTGGCTCTGATTGTGTTTAGGATCAAGCGCATGCTCTCTCTCAACTTACTCACTAAACACCCAATATTTAAAACAGGAAAATAGCATATGATCGTTACGAAAATTTTCTTAATATTATGAGACTCCCAATAAGTCTAAAATAATTATCTCGCTACATTATTAATTTCACATTATATATTTATTAAAAGAATTTTCCAATACTCATGAAAATGTGAAATTTAATAATAATAGCTTTAAAAAATCATAACTCTCCAATATTGGTGAGATTATTTTCTAATTACTTTCTAAACACCAATTTGGGACTTTCAAATAAATATTAAGGTCTCATCAAAATTTTCCTAACGATCATTGCCTCTCACAAGGGTTCTCTAGCTCGTACAATAATAATATTAAGTCGGCCTTGCTTCTCAAGCAAACTTAAATTATTATGTAATAACTTATAACACATACATAACATTTACTCACATAACACAAATACGTGTACACACACATAATATATATATATATATATATATATATATATATATATATATATATATATATATATATATATATATATATGCAACTTTGTATTCACATAGGCACCCTTTGCATTTTTAATATGTCACATATAATTATATATACTACTTCAATATATATACCTATATATATCTACGTAATACTTGTCTTTCTCCTGAGTAAAGAAATTCACTTAAATCCAAATATATACATACTGTTCACTTTGGTTCTGGAGAATATACATATCTCAGATAACACCACATAACCTTTTCTCATTATCATATCTCAATCATTACCAAATAAAATTAATTAATCATAGATTATCACCATATATATATATAAATCTAGTTGCCGAGTACCGAAATCCGTACCCGTGACCGAAAATACTTAAAAGCAAGAAATTCCTGAACCACAGGTGTTACAATAACTCATTCCGATATTTCATACATTTTCATGACTCCATTGCGTTTCCCTGAAACATCTCTGAAAACTTGATGAGATGTTTGAACCGAGCAGTGTACTCAGCAATAGTCATTCGCCCTTGGGTTAGATTTAGGAATTCCCTTTCCTTGGCTTCCCTTACTGATCTGGGAAAGTATTTTTCATAGAAGAGCTCTTTGAGCCTGTTCCAGGGAATAGGAATCCCTGCAGCATCCATACAGGCCTTTTCCCCTCTCCACCAGTCTCCAACATCTCTTTCCAACATAAAGGTAGCAAAAGTGGTACGCTGTAACTCTGAACAGTGCACCACAGTGAAAATCTTTTCCACC
This sequence comes from Aeschynomene evenia, assembly GCA_013621005.1. Classification (NCBI taxonomy): domain Eukaryota; kingdom Viridiplantae; phylum Streptophyta; class Magnoliopsida; order Fabales; family Fabaceae; genus Aeschynomene; species Aeschynomene evenia. The sequence goes on along the minus strand of RYYW01000161.1, from coordinate 37,471 downwards.
TTATCAATCCATTCGCCTACTATTGCCGGATCTGTAGAACCTGTAAAAACTAGGGGATTTACTCCCCGAATTTCCGCAAAGCGAGCATTCTCCCTTTCAGCCTCCGGCTGTGGTGTAAGAGGCGTCTGACGTCCCATACATTCTGCCAGTTGCTGCACCGCTCTAGCCATTCCAGCCAGAGCCTCGTTAGTCATGTTCCCACTGTCGCTGCTACTCCTTGTCGCCCCCGTCGTGCGTCTCTTAGGTGCCATTTGTACTTGTACACACCAACACAATCACTAAGGTGATCAGTCTCAATAATCACATTAGGCGTACACAGTCACTAATGCACCAAACAGACAAGTTATGTTTTACGATAATCAAACTACAAACATAACACTATCGCACTATGCAACAAAAACATAGGTGGCCATAACCCCAAGCCTTAAGGTTCGACCTGCTCTGATACCAAAATGTAACACCCTAATAATTACCTCTTTATGCTTAATTCATATTGAGTTAATTACTGGAAGTTCTCATCTTGTTTCAGAGTTCATTTGTTAAAAATAATGAATACGTGGAAAATAGGGCCAACTTTTTCATAGAAAATAGTATGCGACTTAAGAATCTCAGCTTGTACGTAACGAGGTATAATCTTTCATACCGATCTAAGAACCTGTATAAGACAAGTATACATAATATCATAATACATAATAGTGGCCCAATACATACATATAATCTCACGTACACAAACATTACACATACAAGTGTGAATCCAAAATAGATATTACAGTGATAACATATTAGAATTTCTAAGAGAACTATAAGCTTGTACAGTCACTTATAATTCTCTTATAAAATCAGTTAAATATCAAATAATACATAACACGGTAACACAAAATACAACTCGGAGACAAGACCAAATGCAGTAGTCCTCTGAGGTATCCGAACCTTAACCTTCTTGTAAATCCGGGTCCGCTCACCTAGCACAGGTACCTGCATCTCAATCTGAATCTAAAAGAAATAGTGGTGGAATTGGGGTGAGCTTCACGGACTCAATAGGGGGATCACTCCGGTTTATTATGAAATAAGTGGCATATGCATAATTCATATTAATGTTAATTTCACCAATATATCTTACATTCCAGAGCGTCTTACCTATATGCGTCTTCATAATTATATGAATGATGCAACAGTTATACAATCAATATCAAAATATAATTATGAGTAAAACATAATAAACACGATTCATTACATATGTCATGTGTCATGATCTTTTACTTTGAATGACACAACCCTATTTTCTCTCTACCTCCGCATCACCTGGCCCCTAGGCTAAGAGCTCATACCTCTCTAGTTTCTACTAGGAATCTGTGGGGAAGAGGGGTTTGTTCACTTTCTCTCACGAAATGGTATTGGGGACCGAGGGTGCCAACCTCCCTTGCCAATTCCATTTGTAGAGGAAGCTAATCAGAAACTCATTTTTCATTTCACATGACATTTCATCATATTCCTTATTATTCAGTGTGTGTATATATATATATACATACATATACATTTCTTTCATATGCTCACATTTGAAGCTTAATCATAAACACATAAACATATACACATGTATTTTCCTTTTATAGATCATTGAAAAATCCTCTTTAAATACTCAGTACTGATATAAATATGTATATTTGTTTTACTGAAATATTGAAAATATAATCATAAGGTCAAAATCCTCAGAATCACCAAAATACCAGAAAATGCAATTCTGCAAGAAATCCTGCAGTTTGGTTGCTAGCGCGCCTCAGGTGGCCGCTAGCGCCCAAGGTGGTGTAAACACCCGCTAGCGCCTGTACTTCAGTCGCTAGCGCGTTCCTCGACCTTGTACTCAGTACCAGTTCATCACAGGTATCATTTTGATGCATACAATGATTTTAAACCGTACTTTATGCATGAAAACACTTACATACATGACTTAATATAAATCTAACCCCTACCTCTTGTAGTTTCTTCCTTTCCTAAGCCAGGGACCACTTTCTTCACTTGAGTTTCCTTGCTAACTACTTCACTCTACTCTTTTGATGATGATGATGATGAAACCGTGATTTCCAGGGGATTTTGTTCAGTTATAATCAAGGAAAATCAGTTGAGGAATCTGAATATGTGTTTGGTTCTTTAGTTTGAAGCTTTCTTATGGTTGAATATGGAGTTTAGAGTTTTCTTAAGGTGGAAGGATTTAGGTGTGAGGGTTGAAGTTTCTGAGGTTTGTGAGGGTGTTTTGAGGAGGTTAGTGAAGGCTTCTGATGTTATAAGGTGGTATAGGGACGGAGGGACAAGTTGGCAATTTTTAAAAGGTGGGGGATGGGGGTTATAAATGAGAATACAGAATTATGTTATGTCATCGAGCTGGTCTCTAGCGCGCATATCATGGCCGCTAGCGGCCGCTTCCACCACATCACCCGCTAGCGTCTTATCACGGTCGCTAGCGACAGACCTCTGCCGCTCACCCTCTAGCGAGCTAAAGCTGGCCGCTAGCGAGCATATGCTGATACATGATAACAACAGCAATTTTCATGCTCTAATTCTCCAATTGCTATCTAAAACCCCCTGAACCAGTACCAACACTTTAAACAACATTAATACACCTATATAAACTTATACACAATCATAAATGCCTAAAATCTCTCATGATCCCTACCTAGGTTGTTTTTTTAAACTTATTATCCTATTTCATTCTACACTTTAAATCATGACGCAATGCAAATGTCATTTTATCATACACATATCTCACATAATACACATAACACATATTCAATAATGTATACACATCAAAACGCGTCCTAAATACACATACTACATCCCAATTATACCTTAATCAATGCGATTTTCATCAAATCCCCTTAATTAAGGTATAATTAAGGTCTTGGGGTCTTACAGTCTGTGTAATCGATTACGAAAATTAACTTTTTTTACCCCTTTATGTACCCTAATGTGTTCTACGACTTGTATGAATGTTATATGTGATTTATGTATTATTTATATCTGATTATATGAGCTGTAATGTGTGTTATAAATTGTTATGTGATGATGTGTTATGATATTATGTTATGTATATATGTGTTTGCAAAGTTAAAGTTATATGACAAAGACACAGGCGTCACAGAAGTGGCGCTCATAGTAAGTTGTGATAGGTAGCCTTTGTACGGGAAGGTGAAACCCCCTCTCCCCATTATGATTAGGATGAGCTCATGCCTAGGGGCCAATGATGTGCAGGATATGTACAGGAGGTTGGTATACCAACGATTAAAGCAAAGACACAGATAAATGATTCTATGATATTATGTGTTATATTATGATGTATTCTTCTTATATGTGTTTAGGAGCACTAGTACACTAAAATGGCACTTTTATTAACGAACTTAGCCTAGGGGCCGATGTTGTGATATATGAATGCATTTTAGATCTATGACTTAGTTATTTACTAACTAACTTAGCTTTTGATAGTTAGAATCTAGTTGGTTTAGCTTCTGAAGAGTATATGTGACATAATTATGCTTCTGAACAATTTATATCACATGATATATACATCAGATCCTTCAATCAAAATGTTTATCATTATAAATGATTTTTTATCATTCAAAATATCTCAGAAAGGTTTTGGAGCTAACAGATGATGATGATGATGGTGGTGGCGATGATCAGGACTACAAGTAGTCCTTTCAGCTGTTGTATTTGTTGACTTTATTATGTACAATATTTTGCACTTTTTAACATTATTATTTTATTCTTATGATAGTACTTTTTTATTTAAAAATTTAATAAAATTTCAATTTCCATTTTATATATATGCTAATTTAGGATTTCTGAATTGCAAATTAGACTGGTTAGGTATACAATATATTAAAATTAATTTCTGTAAAAAAATAAAATCTATTTTACAATATAAATTTTAATTTTAAAAAAATTATGTTTAAAAAAAACTATCAAAAAATCGTCGAAAATGAGAGAAAAATACTCTAACCCTAAACCCTAAACCCTAAACCCTAACCCTAACCTTAAACCTAAACACTATACTCGCCGAAAAATCGTCGAAAATGAGCGCAAATTATACCCTAACCCTAACACTAAAATCTAATCCTTAAACCCTAAACTCGCCCTAAAACCGTCGAAACTTTGGAATGTTTATAACAAAAACCCTCCCAAAAACCGTCGAAAAACATAACAAAATATATATTTTTTAAGTTAGAAAATTCACTTACCGACAGTCTTTCATTTATATACCGTCGGAAACCCTTCTGTCATTTTCGACGAGATATTTCAAAAATAACCCGTCAAAAAAATATCCGACGACCATAGTTCCGATGAGCTTATTTAAAAAATAATCGTCCATAAGCCGTCGGAAAAATAGAAGTTCCGTCAAAACACCGTCGAAAAATATGTCGAAAAAGACCGCATTGTCGACGGTTTTTCGGCAGATTGCTTTAAAAATTCAACAACACTTTCAGATGGAATTTCGATAATTTTATCAATTTTTTTTATTTGTTCCAACGTTTTTTTTAACAGAATTATCATTATTTTTGTATTTAATAATACACATGTTTAGCAATATAGAATTGTAAAATAAATTTAAAATTTCATAATTAACATATATATATATATATATTGGAAATCAAATTGTATTAAATTATTAAAATAAAAAATATTACCACAATAACAAAATAATAATGTTAATTGTGAAACATAATGTACATATATATAAAATGTATCAAACAGAAAATATCAAATAAAAATAAAGGAAACAACTAAAAAGGACTACTCACACCAATAACCAATAACAATTCCCAATTAATGGAATTAATGATCGGTCTCAGACAAAGTCATCTATTACCAATTCAGATCTATTACCAACACAACCATATTTATCAACACATCACAATCATTATTCAGAAATAATGAAAAACAAAAAACAGAAATTACAAATAGAAAAATAATTAACAAAAAACAGAAATTCAATAAAAATAGAAAATATTTTTAAAAATAAATTAAAAATTACAAAAATAGAAAAAGAAAATAAAACATAAAAGGAAAAAATTAAAAAAGAAAATACAACAGAAAAAATTTTAAAACATAAAAAAAAAAGAAAAAGCAAATGAATAATTAAAAAATAAAAACAGCAAATAAATTAAAAATAATTAAAAAACAAAAAAAGAGGAAAAAATAAACTAATCTAAATGAAGCAGCAACAGTTGCGGCGACAGTGGGAGGCTTTAAAAAATAAATTAAAATAAATACAATAAATATAAAAAAAATTAAAAAAAAGGTTGGAGACATACCTGTGGGCGGTGGCAGCAGTAGCGTCGATAGAGGAGGCGGCAGCAGTCGGAGGCTTTAAAAAAATAAATAAAAACAATTAAAATAAATACAAATACAATAAATATAAACAAAATTAAAAAAAATAAAAAAAAGGTTGGAGACACAGCTACGGATGGTGGTGGCAGCAACGGCGACGGAGGAGGCGACAGCGACGGAGCGGAGGCGGAGCTGTAGGGGAGAGAGAGAAACATAGTTAAAAGAAAATCCAAAAAACGAGAAACCAATCAGTGGAAGTTGTAGAGCTCCTCATCGTGAACACAATGGTGGTCTCCGATGTCGGAAACAACCAACCACGACGGAGCAAATGGCGGTGGCAGCGGCGGAGAGAGAAAGAGGGGAGGCGTTGCGTGTAACACCCCGAATTTTATTAAGTTCTAATTAAGTTTGAGTGGATAAGTTTCTCCTTGATGACCCTTATGTGTATTATATGTTTGATTTATATGTGATTCATGAGTATGTATGTGGTTTAATTAATGTTTAGATGATGCATGAGGATAGGAATGATGTATGCATGTTTATAGCACGAGTTGGGACGTTTTAGAAGTGTTTTGGGGCTGTTTCGCAACCATGTAATTGATTACCACGGGTTGGTAATCAATTACACTATGCAAATTTCATCTCTGTGCATTTTGACAGGCTGTAATCGATTACAACTTCGTGGTAATCGATTACAGTCTGCGCTGACAAAGTTTTTAGTGTGTTTTTAGTCACGTGTTGGCCCCACAACGCTCCCATATCACACCCATCCGTGCCACCACTTAGAAAACCTAATTTTCATTATCTTAAACACTCATTGCCTCTTCTCCAAACCATTGTGCCTCCACTCTACCCTCTCTCTCTCAATAACACAAAGCCATAACCATTACACAACACCGAACTTGTATCCAACCTTCATCAAACACAACAACGATCACATATTTTGAATCCTCTCACTGATAAACAACCTTCTACCGATTCACATTCTCCTTGAGAAGCCATTTTCGTAACCCTACTGTTCATGGGGCTAGAGAGAGAAAGCAAGAATGGGTTTTACGTCGGGAAAGGGTATTCTACGCTTTTATAGGAGGTCTACAAACGGTAGGGGTTCTAGACATGCATTATAATTGTATTTTCGTGATTAATTTTGTTGCATGATGATATGAATGTTGTTATCTCGTTTTTCCCATTAGGGTTCATAATGAAGGTAGTGAAACGTGAGAAGGGGGTTGAATCACGTTACACCAACAAATCCTGTTTCTGAAAAATTACTAAAAAATAAAGATCAAGTCTTGAACTTGTCTTGCACAGCGGAAACGATTGTTAGTAAATAAACAGAAACTTAGCCTATAGACAAGGATATTGTAGATCTTGAAAATATATTTACTTTCAAGGTCTTCTAAATGACAAAGGTTGAAACTTTAACCTTCAACACTTAGACAAATAATGATGATGATTTCGCAATATGCTATATGATGTGTATGCAATGATAAATTGTAAAAACAATTAAATAAAGAGAAAGGGAAGAGAGAGAGCACACACAAATTTTTTATACTGGTTCGGCAAGGTGCCTACTCCTGTCCCCAGGATTCACCTGAGATTTCACTATCACCACCAACACTAGATGGACTTTCTTGCCTCTGCTACACCACAAAGGACTTCAACTCGCACCTTCACCAAGGTGACTAACAGCCTTTGAAAACAACAAAGGAATTTCCTTGCACCTCCTACAAAGGTGACTCACTGCTCTTGCAAACAACAAACGATTTCAACCTTGCCTTTAACACCAAAGGACTTTCTACCATTGCCTTAGTCCCACTAAGGTCTTTTGCCTTCAAAAATAAGGACTTTGTACAAAAGATGAAATCTTCAATCAAACAAGAACTTAGATGCAACTAAGTTTGAACCTTGCTTTCTTTTCTCTCAAAGATAACTAGTATAAACAAGGATAAACAATAAAGCTCACTCTTTTGAGATGTACAACCCTTAACCCAATAAATCAAACTTTGATAGGTTAGGAGTTTGGAGGTTGAAGATGAAGAGAGAATTAGGATTCAATTCGACAGAGTTTTGGCACTTGTAAGCTTGTGTAGTCTCTTGCATTCTTGGGCATTGAGGTCTTCTATTTATAGGGAAAATAGCTCCTCATTTTCGAAATTCATGTCTTGATCTCCACCCTTTATTTGAATTTGTAATCTTTTGATCCAATTGTGAGAGCTCCTTGATTTGATTTGAAATTGATCTTCCAAAAATAGAAAAGATCAAATAAAAGGAAGTTTCATCTTGGCTTTTGATTCAAATATTTCCCTTTAATCCAAAGGTCAATATTTGATCTTGAAATATGGAAAGTTTATAACCAAGCACAAGAAATAAGGAAACTTCATCTTGGCCCTTCAATTTGAATTGTGCCTTGATCTTGTGGTGTGCATTGTTTCATCATTTTTTCACAAAATCTTACAAAATAATGCCAGCTTTTTGCGCCAACTTGGGAGAGAGAAAGGCTAGGGTTTTTAGTTTTTCTTGCTCCACAAGTGTGCCTCCATGTTGGTACGAATTAGGATTTCACAATTTCTCATTTTTGAAAATCCTAAATCACCAAACATGGTCTTCTAGGGAATCTTCTGTAGGTAGATTCTTGAATCTTGAATCTTGAATCTTGAGATTCTTCTAGAATCTTGAGATTCTTTGGGATCTTGATAGAATCTTCGGGAATCTTCTGGAATCTTCGCAAAATCTTTGGGAATCTTCTAGACTTGAAATTCTTGACAGAATCTTCTGAGGTATTCTAACTTCGTGTAGAATCTTCAACAGAATCTTCTGGTCCAGCATCAAATCTTCTAGGAATCTTGTAGATTCTTATAGAATCTTTAGGAGGCTCACAGAATCTTTTTAAAGTGTCCGTAAAAATATTATGTTACTTAAATGAAAAATATATTCTAGAATAAATTCTAGATAATTATTTTTAAACCATTTGCATTTAATTCTCCATACAAGATCTTTCTAGATTTCCCACACATATATATTTTCGAAATATAAATAATAATGTTTAAAATAGAGATTTGATTTTGGTTCTCTATTTTCTTAAATAATTTCGAAATATATATATATATATATATATATATATAATATAATTTTCGAAAATCTAATGAGAGAGAAATTAAAATAGAGATTTGATTTTTGGTTCTCTATTTTTTATATATATTTTCGAAAATATGTATATATATATTATACATGAATATTTAAATAGAGATATTTGATAAAGAAGATTCTCTATTTAATTCCATGTATTTTCCATAAATAAAAAAATGGGAAATCATAGAGTCTTCCAACCAAACTTTTCTTAACTAGAAAAACTTTGACTTGGTCTTCAAAAATTAGAATTGCTTGTCCCTCAAGTCATATGTTGCGCCACTTTTTGGTCTTATTGTAGTCAAGATGTGTCTTTTTATAATTTCAATTAATGAAATCCTAAAACACACTTAAAAAACATTTAGTCCAACCAAATTAAAACTTTTATTTTAATTAAGAATTTTATCATTTAAACCTTCAACAAAGAAGTAAAGGGTTCTTGGAGCTAACAATCTCCCCCTTTTTGATGATAACAATTTCAATTGAAATAAAGGTTTTGATTTGATTACAAGAGAAAATATTTTCTTAAGACATGAAGCCTTATGAAATTATTTTCAATATAATAAAAAGCAATAATAGAAAAGAAATAATAAAAAGAAACACTTTAATTAAAATTAAAGAAGAAAACAAAAACATAAAACAAAATAAGACATAAATGAAATTAAAGAACAAAACAAGTGCAAGAACTTCTAAAAAGAACTTAAAGAAACTTTAAAAGAATTTTAAAAACATAGAAAAGGAATTAAGCTCCCCCTAGAGCTAGATAAGTTCTTGAGATTCTTGATCTTCATTCTTCAAGGTTCTTGAAAAAATCTTCATTTATCTTCAATAATCTTCTCCCCCTTTGTTTCATCATAAAGGTCTTCAATTCATGAGAATTAGAAGAAGATATCGAAATTCTTCAACGGTCATGTCCTCTTTAGAAGTTGAATTGAGAACAAGAGAGTTGTCGAAATCGATGAAGTGTAGTATTTTTCTGACTTTCTCGTAAGGAATGGTTTCTCCGTCAACTTGAAACATTTCAAGGACGGTCTTCTCGAGAGCTTCTTGATCAAAACACATATGCTTCCCCTTAATGAGACATTCTTCTTTTTGTTGAGGAACCATGTGTTCTTCTTGATTTTCAATGACAAGAGGTATTGAACTTGGCCAAAGAATGTCTTCTTCTTTTTTCAGAGGTATCATGCCCAAAAGGAGCATCACACTTGAAAACATACTCATCCACATCAAGAGATGGATTTTCTTCAAAGAACTTGTCAATGTCTGTTGTTATCACGGATGAGAGTGGAGTAGAAGTAGAAGTAGAAGAAAGATCGTGTGGGCCAGAGGTTACCTTTTTCAAAATAAGAGTGGGTGACCTCTTTTTCTCATTGTCCTTAACATCATCGGCAAATAATACTCTTTCTTTTCAATGATGATTGATTTTGAAAGATGAGATACGATGATGGACACATAAACTCAAATCTTTCCATATCCATCTTCTTGTCCACAAAAATTCGAGTAAGCAATCTTCCATAAGGAAGACTCGAATTTTTGAGTTTTGTAGAGTCAATCATAAAGTCAAAAAATAATCTTCCAAGATTGACTTGGTGCAAAGAATTCTCGAGACATCCTCTTCATCAATCTTTTCGTCATTGAACCATCTTGGTTTGTTGGTTATGATCACACCAATATCTTCAAACTCAAAAATACGATTGAAAGTGTTTTCGGATACATTGAAAGGATGGCTTCCAATGTTGCTTACCCATCCGTAGTCGTGATAAAGCCTTAGAGAAGAATAGAAAGCCTTGACAACCGCCGGATAGATTGGTTCATCCTCCATAATCAAAGAAAGGAGATTCCTTTGACTATTTAGAATGTCTTTAAGCTCTGGCATCTTGTCAAGAGTTGGTTTTTGTAAAACCTTCTCAATGGATATATCTCTCATAAGAAAGAGTTGTTCAAATCTTTCTTGGGATTTTGGGTTAGAGAATACTCTATTTTCAGCATCCATACCATATTTTATATTGCAAACGAGGTTCATGATGCTTAAGGATTAATAGGATGTGTTTGAGGTTGTGTATATGGGTATGTATGTGTATAGCTTGCGCAAAAACAGGAGAGATAGGAGTAGAAGAGAAATTCTTGTTGTGTTTGATGGTTGAGGGATGAAAGAATATATAGATGGTGAATGAGGGGGCTAGGGTTGCGAAAATATGAGGCAAAAAGGGAGGGAAAATTTTTTTAAAAAAAATTGTAAGGATTTTCCATGTGAATATCTCTCAAATGCTCTTACAAATAAGGCATTATATTTCAAGAAAGAATAAACAATATTTCCCAATATTATCATTTAATTTAAATGACAATAATTTGAGAAAATAAAATTTATTTTTCATGAGAGAGAGAGAGAGAGATTTCGAAAATATATATGTAGGTAATAAAGAGGGTAAATCTAAAAAAAATATAGTGTGGAAAATAAGGATATGTAATGATTTACCATAAAAGATCTCTTCCACCAAATCTAGATTTATTCTAGATAATATCCATTTAAATCCAAATAATAATAATCTTAATTTTCAATATCATTATTTAAATAATAAATAACAATATTTGAAAAATTAAAATATATTCACCATAAATGCCAATATATGGGGCGCAAATTAGGTCCAATATGACTCCTCTTGGATTTTAATTTTTCTTCCATGAGGCCTATGTAGAGACATGAGAGGCCCATTGACTTTATCAAAGCCCATAATTATTTTTGAGGCCCAATCATCTTAACATAAGCCTTTACGGCTTGCTTGAGGCCCAAAGCCCATCAGTAGTTAGAGGCCCAGTTAAGGTCCAAAACCATATGAGGCCCAAGGCCCATACGAAAGCCCATCAACTTTTCTTCGTTACGCGTGGTCTTCAAAAATTTTTGGCAATACTGTACACCCGGTTTCTTCAAAAGATCTTCAGAAGGTCTTCAAATGAGGTTCAGAAAAATTTTCCGAAGCTCATATGTCTTGTGAAATAGTCTTAAAAAAGTCTTCAAACTCTTGAGGCAAGTTCAAGGCCTTCAAAAAAGATCTTCAATCACTTGAGACAAGCTCAAGGTGTTCAAAAAGTCTTCAAACACTTGAGACAAACCCAAGGTCTTTATAAAATCTTCAAACACTTGAGACAAGCCCAAGGTCTTCAAAAAGTCTTCTTACACTTGAAACAAGCCTAAGGACTTCAAAAAATCTTCAAACACTTGAGACAAGCCCAAGGTCTTCCAAAAGTCTACTTACACTTGAGACAAGCCCAAGGTCTTCAAAAAGTCTTGAAATTTGGCCCAAGATAAAGAGAGGGGGCGCAAATTTATAGTCTTCATAGGTCTTCAGTTGACTTTTTGTTGACTTCTGAAATAGTTGACTTTTCTGTTGACTTCTGATTGTTGGCATGTTGATTTTGCTTCATCTTCTTGAACACTTACCAACTTTTGGGGAATACTTAAAGCTTTTTAAATTTTCAAAAAGATTTTTCGAAAAAAGATTTTTTAAAAGCTCTTCAGGTTAAGTAAACCTTTCAGCATGCTAAAACGATTTTCAGCTAAAGGTTTTGTAAATATGTCAGACACTTGGTCTTCTGTACTCACAAACATTAACTCAATATCGCCTTTATGCACATGGTCTCTAATGAAATGATGTTTAACATCAATATGTTTAGATCTAGAGTGCTGAATGAGATTCTTAGTCAAAGCTATTGCACTTGTGTTATCACACATAACGGGAATTTTGTCATACCTGAGATTGTAGTCAAGTAGTTGATTTCTTACCCATAACATTTGTGTTACACATCCAGCAGCAGCTACGTATTCTGCTTCTGCGGTTGATAGTGCAATGGTACTTTGTTTCCTGCAACTCCATGTGATGAGTGCATCCCCAAAGAACACACAGCATCCACTGGTGCTTTTTCTGTCAACCCGGTCTCCGGCGTAATCAGCATCACAGAAACCTGTAACCACAGAGGAGATACCTTTCTTGAACCAAAGGCCAAGATTAGTAGTACCTGCCAAGTATCTAAGAATACGCTTGACTGCAGTTAGCTGAGACTATTTTGGACAAGATTGAAATCTTGCACAAATGCCAACACTTAACTGTATGTCAGGCCTAGACGCAGTTAAATAAAGCAGGGACCCGACCATACCTCCGTAGGTGCTTTCAGACACCTTTTCTCCTTCTACATCCTTGTCAATGACTTGTGATGGATGCATTGGAGTTTTCATGGTACTGCCCTTGTCCATCATGAACCTTTTGAGAAGTTCCTTTGTGTTCTTCTCTTGGTGAATGAGAGTTCCATCAGATTGTTACTTGATTTGTAATCATAGGAAGAACTTCAATTCTCCCATCATACTCATTTCGAACTCCCCCTGTATTAGATCTGCAAACTTTCTACATAGAGATTCGTTAGTAGCACCGAATACTATGTCATCAACATAAGTTTGCACGATTAAAAAATCAGAGTTATCAGTTAGAGTGAAAAGAGTTATGTCCACTTTTCCACGAGTGAATCCATTCGTAGTCAAGAAGCTACTAAGTCTGTCATACCAAGCTCTAGGAGCTTGTTTAAGACCGTATAATGCTTTAGACAAACGACAGACGTGCTCGGGATAGGTTTCACTGATAAAACCTGGAGGTTGCTTGACGTAGACCTCTTCACTGAGGATACCATTAAGGAACGCAGACTTCACATCCATTTGATATAGATTTATTCCTTTGTGTGCAGCGAATGCAAGTAGCATCCTTATGGCTTCTAGTCTTGCAACTCGCGCAAAGGTTTCATCGTAGTCGATCCCTCCTTGCTAGTTGTATCCTTGTGCCACGAGTCTAGCTTTGTTCCTTGTGACCTTTCCGGATTCATATAACTTGTTTCAGAATACCCATTTTGTGCCAATAATTGTTTTGCCCTTGGGTTTCTGAACAAGCTTCCAGACTTCATTCTTCTCAAACTGTTCGAGTTCTTTTTTCCATGGCCTCCACCCAATTGGGTTCATCCAATGCTTCTTGAACTGTCTCAGGTTCGATTTCTGAAATCAGTGCAGCATTAGATTGAAATCTCAGAGATCTTCTTGTTATTATCCCATGAGATTGATCGCCAAGAACTTCGTTATCTCTAACAGCTTTGAGATCGTTTATTCCGATTTTTCTTCTTAGAACGGGTTCTTGAACTTCAATAGACTCAACCCCTTGAGGAGTAGAGGGTTCTTGAGCTACAATGAATCTTGGTTCATCTCCCCCTGAATCGGGTGATTCCTTCATGACTTGATGATCATCTTCTTCAATAGGTGTTTGATCATGACTTTCGCAACCTTTGGTTGAGATAGTTAGATCTTTCAATCTTTCTTCGATGTCATCTACATTATGATGGATGTGTCTTGCTTTAGTTCCTTGAACTTGATATGGATGGTTTCTTCAACTGTCTTCCTTTGCTTGTTGTAAACCCTGTAAGCTTTAGAAACAACATAATATCCTAGAAATACTCCATCATCGGATTTGGAATCAAACTTTGACAGCTTGTCCCTTGTGTTCAGGATAAAGCAAGGTGAACCAAAGATATGTGTGATACCCCGTATCATAGTGTCCCTTAGGAATGACTTTTCTCAAGACGCGTCAGAAACACGTCAGCAAGTTGCTGTCAGAGGGGACTCCCTAGCGAGCAGTCAGCTTCCGCTAGCGAGTAGCTGCTCGCCAGCGACCGCAGATAAGTCGCTAGCGATGGGATCTAGTCCCACATCGTTCAAAACGGACGTCAAGACGTTGCTGACAGAAGGTGCTAGCTAGCAAGCAGCCATTGCCCGCTAGCGAAGGGCTAGTCGCTAGCGACCATGTGTTAGTCGCTAGCGACCGGACCGAAGTCCCACATTGGTTAGAGCTCGTTGTCAGACTTCCCCCTCCCCCTATATATATGAGAGGCTATGTTTTCTTTTCCCTCACACTCCACTTTTTTTAGAGCAGTGCTTTGGGCGCCCTTGGTTACCGAGGATAGTGTGAGTTTTACGTTTTGGGGATACTCTACAAGAGCAAGTTCCTGACGGTGAGTGAAAAGACGTTTTTGCCCCTGTCAGCGTGCTGGTCGCTAGCGAGCTGTGAGAGCTCGCTGGCGAGTGTGCCATCGCTAGCGAGAGAGAAGGTATTTCTCGCTAGCGGAGGTTCAGTGCGCAGCCTAGTTCAAGTTTTAGTTTTTCTTTTGTGCGGTCCTGATGGGTCTTTTGCACGCCAGGTGCAAACGCGGTGCCGATAGCTGGAGCCGGAGCTAGCGGTGCCTTCCAGTCTCAGGACTTTCTGGGTGAGTGGAGGTTTTAGGGTGGATGTTTCGTGGCTGCCACATAGTAGCATTTGTATATGTTTATATTTATGTTTATGTTTATATGATTATGTTTATGTTTATATGTTTATATTTATGTTTATGTTTATAGTTATAATTATGTTTATGTTCATGTTTATATTTACGTTAACATGCTTAGGAAGATAATATGATAAGTAGATAACATGTTTAGGAAAATAATATGATAGGTAGATAACGTGCTTAGGTAGATAATATGATAGGTAGATAACATGCTTAGGTAGATAATATGATAGGTCTAATACATGCTTAGGTAAATAATATGATTAGGAAGATAACCTAACATAGTAAGATAATATAATATAGTAACATAGCATAACCTAGTAAGATAACATCAATAGTAAGATAACCTGATTTAGTAAGATAATATAATCTAGTAATTAATGCGACCTAGTAAGATAATATAAACCTTAGTAAGATAACGTACCTTAGTAGAAACGTTCCCTAAAGGATAACAGGTCTTAGTAGAGGATATGCTCAGGTAGATAAGTTCCCTAAAATAAATAACATAACAGGAAAGAGTGAATGGCTTCTAGGTCCCTTGGTATTTACGTTACAACATTATGATGTTATGCATTTTGACTATATTTATGAGCTTGAATGATTTATGCTATGCTATGCCATGATATGAAACATGTTAGAACCCTATGATTTATGATCAGAATGATAATATGCAGTGTATGAGTAGAATGATTGTAGAATTGTGTGATGATTGTTTACGTAGTCTGCGAACCGTCGAGTTTAGCCGTGACATACTGCCACGAAGCGCCTCGAGTCCCACCCCAGATACAGATACAGTATGACTGGCCTCACCTGCGTGGTTGTAGAGGTCCAGATCACAGGGCGACTCGTGTTCCCTCATATGACCGTACCCTCGTGGTAGCGAGTCACAGTTATCAGTTACAGCAGGGCGGCTCGTGTTCCGTCATATGGCCGCACCCTAGTGGTAGCGAGTCACAGTTATCAGTTACAGCAGGGCGGCTCGTGTTCCGTCATATGGCCGCACCCTAGTGGTAGCGAGTCTCAGTTATCAGTTACAGTAGGGCGGCTCGTGTTCCGTCATTTATCAGTTCAGTATGGGGGCTCGAGTGCGGATATCTCCGGTGGTATGCGTCCGTCGTCAAAGAGGTGCAGCTACGTAGATAGGACAAGTATATGTGATTGATAACATGACAGTATGTGTTGCATGACATGCATGATACCCCATCACTGAGCTTGCGACTCACTCCCCGCATTTTGTTTCAGAGTTCGATCAGGAGGCAGACGAGGGACCGTTGATCTAGTAGAGGTCGGTTGCGGTTGGTTTCCTTGGTGAGCTCCGCATTTTGCCGTGGAGTCTTAGCAGTCTATGTTTAGTTTATGTTTAGTTTATATTTCACAGTCAAATCAATCATGTATAGTCTTGCTCCAGACTTTAGAGGTAGGATTCCTTTATCAGTTAAGTTATATTTCAGTATACTGAACTAGTATGTATGTTTCAGACTGATACAGTTATATACGATTTTCAGTTAAATAGCTATTTCAGTTATTTTCGGTTATTCAGTTTAATTAATAGTTTATGCATGTTGTTTAGCCCTTATGTTATGCCCTAGTAGCGTGTTCGTTGGGATAGAGCCCTTCGCACGGACACCCCTCAGTAGCGGGGTGTTACAATATGAAAAAAGGATATATTGGGTATTCTTCCTTTCCAGAGCTCATAAGGAGTTTTGTTGAGACTTTGTCTTAAGAAAACACGATTTTGAATGTAGCAAGCTGTGTTGACAACTTTCGCCCAATAACCTTTTGATAAATCGCTTTCCAAAAGCATTGTTCTTGCCATCTCAATGAGGCTGTGATTCTTTCCCTCAGCCACTCCATTTTGCTGTGGAGTTGTAGGAGAAGAAAATTTGTGAACAATACCAAGATCCTCACAAAGATTTTCAAAAGCATGATTTTCAAACTCACCTCCATGATCCGAGCGAATGGTGGTGATGCGAGAACCTTTTTCGTTAGAAACCATTTTCGCAAATGTTTTAAACTTTGAAAACGTCTCATCCTTAGATGCTAAGAAAATTACCCAAGTGTATCTACTGTAGTCGTCAACTATGACAAGCAATAATATTTGCCCGCAAGAGAAGCCTGTCTTGCGGGACCAAAGAGATCCATGTGAATTAGCTCAAGTGGTCTAGTAGTAGAGACTACTTTCTTACTTTCGAAAGAAGCTTTGGTCTGCTTTCCCTTCTCACAGAAATCACAGGTTGTATCCCTGTCATAGCGGATCTTGGGAAGCCCTTTGACCAAACCTTTCTGAGATAACCCGGAAAGTAGCTTCATGTGGGCATGACCCAACTTCTTGTGCCAAAGTCACTTGTCATCCTCAAAGGATGCTAAGCATTTCACATCTTGATCCAAAAGGTCCTCAAGATAGATGACATAGGTGTTGCCTAGTCTTTTTCCCTCGAGAACAACTTTACCTGTCTTTAGATCAATGATGCTACAATATTTGGCTAGAAACTCAACCTTTAAGCCTTTGTCACAAAATGCACTAATGCTTAAAAGATTGTGAGTCAAACCATCAACAAATAATACCTTAGATATCTGATGATCATCGGACTTACCAACATTTCCCCTGGCAATGATTTTGCCCTTGGCTCCATCACCGAAACGCACTGTTCCTTTATTCTTTGGTTTAACATCTTTGAACCATTGCTTGCTTCCGGTCATATACTAATAACGTGGTTTTTGCCAATATTTTATGCCCTTAATTTGAGTGATTGTATGCATTTCTTTATTCTATTTTAGCCTTTTATTGTATTTAATACAATTTGGATTTATTTGGGACTTAATGAAAATAAAGGCTAAATTAATAAGTTTTATGATGTTTTTGCAATTCAAGGATGACTTTTGCACTTGATCTTTGGTATTTGATGTTTTTGGTGCAGGTCATATGAATTATTGGAGCAATAGACATGAGGAACTGAGTAAGAAGCGGAGCAGTGGAGTCCACGCTGGGTTCGAGCGCCCCAGCGCCCGCAGAGCGCCCTAGCGCCCGAACACCATCAGACCCCAGCTCAGGCATAGCACCTGCGCCCTGGCGCGATATCGGCGCCCCAGCGCGCGCGCCGCAATTCTGTTACATGATCAATTGCCGAATTGATTCAAATTAAAACTAGGTAACTTGTAGTGTAATGGTTAACCTAGGTCATTCTTCCAAGGAATTCAATAATGAAGAGTGATCATGCAAAAACGAATTAAGATTGGGGATTTTGAACATGTAATGAAATAAACCAGAAAATTCAATGAGGAATAAAATCAAATAGGTAGAATACTAGCTTTAGGAATTTGGATTGTAAAATCTATATCATTGATTCATCATCCTTTCAATGATTCTTGCAAGAATTGCAATTGAATTATAAATCTGAATTCAAATCTGAAATCAAACTTAATTTCTTATGAAAATCTTCATACATTCATCTTAATATACTTGAATTAAATCTGAAATCTCAAAACCTAACTCAAGATATTAAGATTGAAGCTCTACAATTCAATTTCCTAAATCAGAAATCTCTAGATCTAGGTATTCTCTCAACTTATTCAATTTCCTAAATCAGAAATCTCTAGATCTAGGTATTCTCTCAACTTAAAATTATTGATCAATAACTCAGAAATCTCTAGAATTATCAATCAATTGGATTCATAATTCAATAATTAGAAAATCTTCATAATCCTTGAATCATGAATCAAGAAGAGATGAGAAGAGAGAATTCGAATTCCTTAAAGAATCATGAAAGAAATACCTCAATCACATTGCAAATCTCAACATCTTTTACAATCCTCCACCCTCAAGCTAGCTATGAGTTTAGTTCTCCATGATCATGGAGAACTCAGCAAGAAGAAATGGAGAGGAAAAGAAAAACGAAAATGGAGAGAGCTAGAGAGAAAATGTAAACTATCTCTAATTCTAAAAACTTGAAATGTAAAAAAATGAATGTAAAGTATTCCCTCCAAATCTGATATAGGACTTAAATAGACACAAAAGTAGGTGGAAATGTCTAAAAAGCCCTTAGACTAAACAATTACAACACATAAGGCAAGGGTACAATGGACAATGCACAAAATTGTGACACTTAAAGTAACTCAGCAAAACTAAGTTTCTGCCCGAAATATTGCAGCCAATTTCTGAAGCCTCTAATGGATTATTTTGCCCTCAAACCCTGCAGCAACGTTGTGGCTCTATGTCTCAGCTTTCCATAGCCACCAAGATCATCCAATTCCAGTGAGTATAGCTCGAGATATAGGCAAAATACTGAGTGCTGCCCCAGATTGCTGTCACAATTGCTGCATCAACTTTGAGTCAACTTTTGAGCTTCTTTTAGACTTCAATTTCTGTCGGGCTCTGAAGATGAAATGAATTATTGTGCCATATCTTTACAATGCAACTGAAAAGAAGTGATTTCAACATCTGTAGCTCCAGTTATGGCTTCTGCAACACTTGCTGCCCAGGATTGCTGTCCAGAATTCTGCAGCAAGATTGACTCAACTTCAAGCTCTAATTCTGAATCCTTAGGGTCTGATTCAGCTTTCGAGTTCTTCATCAAAGTTGTTGAACTGTGTCTAAGCTTTCCAACAAGACAAAGAACACAAAATTCCAATTTCGAGAACTCAAGTTATAGGCAAATTACAGAATAGTGTCACAAAGCACAAAATGCTGAGAAAATGCACAAAGTTCCAATTAAGTACCAAATGCCTAATATGATGCAAAAGTAGTTCATTCATCTCAAAAGTGGTCAAATTACATGCATACAAGAGGGAATTAATCAATACAAATAATGCTATATCATTACAGTAGGGACCAATCTACAAAACCGAGTTGGGGGACCAATTGCTAGGGTTCTGAGGCTGCTTCCTCTATATAAAGCAGTGTTTGAGCATCCAGAAACACATCTTTTCACATCTCTTCACACTTCAACATATCTTTCATACTTCCAACCCTAGAATTTTATTTTCCTTTTTAGCTAGAGTTTTTCTCTCATTAGGACTCCACCATTTTCCTAGTTTTTGTTCTCTAACTTTCTCCACTCTTTTTCCATTGTTTACTTTCAACATTATTCGTCAAGTCTTTGGGTTTTGTAAGTTAGTTTTACAATTAATTCAGTTATTCGTTCTTCATTTATTTCCTTAATTGCATTTACTTTCCAATAGTCTTTGTTTTCTTTGCTCTTTCTTTTTATTGTTTAAAGTCAAACTATTTTCTTTCTTCCATATTTATTTTAATTCAATTTAATTTCTGCCCTTATATTTCCTCCATGAGTAACTAAGTCTCTTAATGGTTTATGAGGGTGTGAACATCATTGGGGTAAATTGAGGCTTTGTTCTTAATCTTGCATAAGTTTTCATTATCATTCCTAGCATATAATTTGAGATCTTAAATTGTGTGTGTTTATCCTTTGTCTTGGCTTACTCGATTGAGTTAGGCTAATTCATTGGCATGTGTTAGTTGATTAATTGATGCATGGCATATTAGGAATTGGTATATGATAAATTAATTGGCTGATTAGTCTCTTTAATTAGATTAATGTGATTGGCTTTAAAGATTGTTGAAAACGAAACTAAAGGTGAGATCTCACTGATTAATCTTGTTTTAGGCAATCAATCATTAGAATCACAGCAATAGGGTTAGATCTAACTCTAGCGTAATTAATCGACTCATGCATTCTTTTGTAGCCAATGATAAACGCCCTAATGAATGTTCTACCTCATAAACCACTGTTTTTATCATTCCAATTTTATTCCAATTTATTTTTCTTGCATACAAAAACCCCCAATTTGTGACAACCCTCATACAACTGGTTTCGGTATTGCTTTCTTAGCCATTCCTTGTGAGAGACGACCCTGGTTTCCACTAAACTATATTAGAGGAACTTGGTTTTAAAAAAAATTAAATTTATGGGAGTTGCGACGCTCACCATCATGTACCTTGAGCACCCGCTATCCAGGTACCACTTTTCATCCAGCCATCGTTGTTGTGGCTCTTGATGGTTGATTTTCGCCTGAAGTTCCTGCGTTCACAGATGAAGTATTTTTAGGTACCCATACCTTCTTGGGTCCTTTCTTGTTAGTCTTTCCAGCATCTGGTTTTTGGCTTTTGAGACTTCACGTCTTTTTAGGTTTTCCCTTCCATGTGCCACCCTTGGCTTTGGAGGTAGTTCCCTTTTTAAGAAGTGGACATTTCTCCCTGCCGTGTCCATGTTTAAAACAGAAAAGACAAGTAGGAGTTGGCTCTCTGTCTGTTGGAGGTATCAAAGTATCCTCATGAAAGAATGGAACATATCCAAGACCTGTATGATCTTTGTAAGGTTTTTGACCTCCTAACAATAGATCGAGCATCTTAGATCCGTTGACCATTCTTTCAAGATCTTTCAGGAGAAGTGCATTAGTCTTCTGTGCATGGTACATGGCTTCCTCAGCCTTCTCCACAAGCACAATAGTTTCTGTCTCTAGAGATTACCAGACCTCATACAGTTTATCTTTACTGTCTTTGAGTTCTTGACATTCTTTCTCTAATTCCTCCTTTTGGGATCTTAATAACATATTTTCCGATTCAAGGTTTTCAAAGCTTTTTAATTCATCAGAAAATGAGTCGTCAGATTCTTTGAATCCTCTAGCAGTTCATCATAGAGGTCCGAAAGTTCCTCATAAGATGGTGCCGAGTTTTCAATACATACCTCAGATTCTGAGTCTGTATTATACGAAACTCCTGCCATGAAGGAGAGGTTCGGTTCTTCTTCTTTGTCTTCGTTTTCTTCAGATTCATCAGAATCAGATTTGTCACTCCATGTGGCTGCAAGAGCCTTCTTCTTCTTTGATTGCCTGTTTTTAGGACAGTCGTTCTTGAAATGGCCTTTTTCACCACATCCGAAACACGTTGTGTTATCAGTCTTCGTCTTGTTCTTCTTATCATTCTTAAAGAAGGCTTCTTTATTCTTCATAGATCTGTTCTTCCAAGCCCTTGACATTTTACGCACGAGCATGCTCATGTTTTCTTCGTCAAGGTCTTCGTCTTCAGATTCTTCATCGGTCTCTTTGTCTTCAACCTTTACCGCTTTCTTCTTAGTCTTCTTGATTGTAGAGGTCTTGAGGGCTAGAGGTCTTGATCTTGATGTTGTTGCTTCTTCTTGAGCTTCAAATTCGATTTCATGAGTCTTAAGAGACCCAATCAATTCGTCCAAGCCTAACTTAGTTAGGGCCTTGGCTTCTTGAATAGCGGTGACCTTAGGTCTCCACTTGGTAGTAAGACTCCGAAGAATCTTTCTTACCATTTCAGCGTTTGAATACGTATTGTCAAGAACTTTCAATTGATTAACAATATGTAAGAATCTTGTAGCAAGAGTATAAATGTCTTCGTCTTGATTCATCTTGAACGACTCGTACTTGTGTACAAGCATGGAGATCTTCGTTTCTTTAACTTGATCTGTGCCTTCAAGTAGGGTCGCTAAACGATCCCATATTTATTTTGCCATTTCACATGACACAATCTTGTCATATTCGGCTTTAGGTAAAGCACATAAAAGTATGTACTTTGCCTTCTTGTTTTGTTGCACTTGAATCGTCTATTCTTCAGTCCATAGTTTCTTTGGGCCGAAGAGTGTAGGATGTTCACAGACTTCAACGATGTCCCAAAGATCGAGACTTGTGAATTGAATGAACAATGTCATGCAATCTCTCCAATATGCCTAATCATCACCGTTGAACATAGGTGGTCTATTTGTGGAGGCTCCATCAGCAATATATGCGTTGTTGTTTGCTGTCATGGTCCCTTGAATCTTTCCTTGACACTGCTAAGTGCTCAACCCCAAGGCCGAGCTCTGATGCCAATTGAAGGTAGTGAAGCGTGAGAAGGGGGTTGAATCACGTTACACCAACAAATCTTGTTTCTGAAAATTACTAAAAAATAAAGATCAAGTCTTGAACTTGTCTTGCACAGCGGAAACGATTGTTAGTAAATAAGCAAAAACTTAGCCTATAGACAAGGCTATTGTAGATCTTGAAAATATATTTACTTTCAAGGTCTTCTAAATGACAAAGGTTGAAACTTTAACCTTCAACACTTACACAAATAATGATGATGATTTCGCAATATGCTATATGATGTGTATGCAACGATAAATTGTAAAAACAACTAAATAAAGAGAAAGGGAAGAGAGAGAGCACACATAAACTTTTTATACTGGTTCGGCAACGTACATAGGATTCACCTGAGATTTCACTATCACCACCAACACTAGGTGGACTTTCTTGCCTCTCTGATGTTAAGCTAAAAGCGTCGTATTTCTTTTAACTACAATCAATTTAGAATTTAAAGAACAAAAAGAGTTTTCCCAAGAAAAAGGGATTGAATTGAATAACTATAGTAGTATAGCTAGTCAACCCAAGTCGTCTCTCAAGGAGGCTTATCTCATTGATCTAATATGTATAGTATATGTAATGTTGGGATTGTGTAAGAAGTAAATAAAGCTATGAAATTAAAAGGAAACAACAATGTAAAAGAGTCTTGGTGTTAGGACATGCATCAAACCATAATTTCCCCATCCTAAACCCACTTAAGCATCTTATCAAGCACCTTGCAAGCAACTTACACATGCATAGAAATTGCTCTACCAAAAAGACTTGAATCCAAACCAAATTAGCAAAACTAACTTAGACACATGCAAGTACAATTCTTAATCAAGAATTATTGCTAATCTCCTAGCTAATGGGCATCAAATGATAATCCTCACTCAACACCCAAAAACACTCAAATACACAATAATCTCTCAATCAAGAAACTAAAATGCATTCAAGATATACAATTAAAATTAGCAAGTATGAATCCACACAAACTAACATCAATTGCATTTGGAACCAAGAAATAAGGAAGCTAGAGCAAGAGACAAGTAATGGGTTTCAAGAGAAAATATGATCTTAGCATTACCCAACACCAAGAACCAAGAAACTACTCAACCATAATTAAAGCAAGTAAGAAACAAGAAATTAAATCAATAGCAAATATGGAAATGAAAATTGAAATTAAATTGAACTTGGAGAATTGTATGTAAAGTGTATGAAATATGTAGAGAGAAATGTAAAGAGGACTTAGAGAGAAGGGAGAGCTTCTCTCTCTAAAATAAAATAACTTAAACTAAAACTAAAGATAGATGTAAAAAGTTTCTCAGCAAAATTACAAAAGTTTCATTAATACAAAGCTAGAGGGACCAATTTGCAAAATATGCAAAATTTGCTGATGCTGTCAAGACTTGGTGGCTAGCGACCAAAAAGTGGTGGCTAGCGACCAAAACGTGGTGGCTAGCAACCAACACAACATTTTCAATATTAAGTTGTTTTCTCCGACTTGCCGATGTGTCCGCTCCTTCGCTTCAACGCTCCCAATGCTCCCAAAAATCGAAGTAGCTCCGGCCTAGACTCCTGACATCACAAAACACTATCCAAGAGTTCATCAAAAGATAACAAGAATAAGGTGCCACTAACAAGCCTAAAAAAGATGTAAAATTGCCACACCAACCAAGAAAGTGAAAATATGCAAAAACAAAGCAAACAACTATTATTAATGCAATAAAGGATGCAAAATGGACATATATGGATAAAGAATGCACATAATTTCGTATCCTATCACTCTGCTACACTACAAAGGACTTCAACCCGCACCTTCACCAAGGTGACTAACTGCCTTAGAAAACCACAAAGGACTTTCCTTGCACCTCCTACAAAGGTGACTCATTGCGCTTGCAAACAACAAAGGACTTCAACCTTGCCTTTAACACCAAAGGACTTTCTACCCTTGCCTTAGTCCCACTAAGATCTTTTGCCTTCAAAAATAAGGACTTTGTACAAAAGACGAAATCTTCAATCAAACAAGAACTTAGATGCAACTAAGTTTGAACCTTGTTTGCTTTTCTCTCAAAGATAACTAGTATAAACTAGGATAAACAATAAAGCTCACTCTTTTGAGATGTACAACCCTTAAACCCAATAAAAATCAAAACTTTGATAGGTTAGGAGTTTGGAGGTTGAAGATGAAGAGAGAATTAGGATTCAATTCGACAGAGTTTTGACACTTGTAAGCTTGTGTAGTCTCTTGCATTCTTGGGCATTGAGATCTTCTATTTATAGGGAAAATAGCTCCTCATTTTCGAAATTCATGTCTTGATCTCCACCCTTGATTTGAATTTGTAATCTTTTGATCCAATGGTGAGAGCTCTTTGATTTGATTTGAAATTGATCTTCCAAAAATAGAAAAGATCAAATAAAAGGAAGTTTCATCTTGGCTTTTGATTCAAATATTTCCCTTTAATCCAAAGGTCAATATTTGATCTTGAAATATGGAAAGTTTATAACCAAGCACAAGAAATAAGGAAACTTCATCTTGGCCCTTGAATTTGAATTGTCCCTTGATCTTGTGGTGTGCATTGCTTCATCATTTTTTCACAAAATCTTGCAAAATAATGCAAGCTTTTTGCGCCAACTTGGGAGAGAGAAAGGCTAGGGTTTTTAGCTTTTCTTGCTCCACAAGTGTGCCTCCATGTTGGTACGAATTAGGATTTCACAATTTTTCATTTTTGAAAATCCTAAATCACCAAACATGGTCTTCCAGGGAATCTTCTGTAGGTAGATTCTTGAATCTTGAATATTCTTGAATCTTGAGTCTTGAGATTCTTCTGGAATCTTGAGACTCTTCGAGATCTTGATAGAATCTTCGGCAATCTTTTGGAATCTTCACAGAATCTTCGGGAATCTTCTAGACTTGAAATTCTTGACAGAATCTTCTGAGGTTTTCTAACTTCGTATAGAATCTTCAACAGAATCTTCAGGTCTCGCATGGAATCTTCTGGGAATCTTGTAGATTCTTATAGAATCTTTAGGAGGCTCACAAAATCTTTTTAAAGTGTCCGTAAAAATATTTTGTTACTTAAATGAAAAATATATTCTAGAATAAATTCTAGATAATTATTTTTAAATCATTTGCATTTAATTCTCCATACAAGATCTTTCTAGATTTCCCACACATATATATTTTCGAAATATACATAATAATGTGTAAAATAGAGATTTGATTTTGGTTCTCTATTTTCTTAAATAATTTCGAAATATATATATATATATATATAATTTTTGAAAATCTCATGAGAGAGAAAGTAAAATAGAGATTTGATTTTTTTGGTTCTCTATTTTTTATATATATTTTCAAAAATATGTATATATATATTATACATGAATATTTAAATAGAGATATTTGATAAAGAAGATTCTCTATTTAATTCCATGTATTTTCTATTAATAAAAATATGGGAAATCATAGAGTCTTCCAACCAAACTTTCCTTAATTAGGAAAACTTTGACTTGGTCTTCAAAAATTAGAATTGTTTGTCCCTCAAGCCATATGTTGCGCAACTTTTTGGTCTTATTGTAGTCAAGATGTGTCTTTTTATAATTTCAATTAATTAAATCCTAAAACACACTTAACAAACAATTAGTCCAACCAAATTAAAACTTTTATTTTAATTTAGAATTTTATCATTCAAAACCTTCAACAAAGAAGTAAAGGGTTCTTGGAGCTAACACATAAAAGGGTTATGTTTTACCGATTGATTTTCATGGAAAAAGTGTTTTACGGATTGAAAAGTGTTTTAGAGCATATTTTACATATTGGTTTCTGTATACCATCGTTTTCTATCGATTGGAATGATTCTAGATTAAAGTTTTAGCTATTGGCTCATGAAAAACGTGTTTTGGAACCCTAGAATCAGAATTTCCGTGTTCATAATCGATTACCACGAGTGCGTAATCGATTACGAGTTGAGAATTTCCAATCGCGAGAAAACATGGCTCTCTGTTAATCGATTACAAGGTCTGTGTAATCGATTACTGTAATTGATTACAGCCCCGTTGTAATCGATTATAGCACTGCAGATTTTACGAAAATTAATTGTTTTGACCCCTTTATGTACCCTAATGTGTTCTACGACTTGTAAGAATGTTATATGTTATTTATGTATGATTTATACCTGATTATATGAGTTGTAATGTGTGTTATAAGTTGTTATGTGATGATGTGTTATGATATTATGTTATGTATCTATGTGTTTGCAAAGTTAAAGTTATATGACAAAGACACATGCGTCACAGAAGTGGCGCTCACAGTAAAGTTATCATAGGTAGCCTTCGTACGGGAAGGTGAAACCCCTTCTCCCCATTATGATTAGGATGAGCTGATGCATAGGGGCCGGTGATGTGGAGGATATGCACAGTAGGGTGGTATACCAAAGATTAAAGCAAAGACACAGATAAATGATTCTATGATATTATGTGTTATATTATGATGTATTCTCCTTATATGTGTTTAGGAGCACTAGTACACTCCTTATAGTATGTAATGTTAAATGTATTAATAAAATGAACAAAACGCACCTAGCTAGGTAAGACGTTCCGGGAAAATATCATTTTAAACTTATAATCGAAATGAACTCATTCATGCTTCACGTATTTTATAATTAAACCAGGGGCGACTTCCTCCTCTGAGATACTTCCCAGTGCTCACCCTATGTTTTTCCTACCCTTTTAGAGGGGCAGACAGACAGGACCATGGAGCGAGCGAGGAGCCCGCACAACCTTAGATCATGCTTTAGTTTCTCCGATTTATAGACATGTTATTTGATTTATTTAAAGTCATGGATTTATTCAATTATTTGCTTTGTTGTTTTCTGAGTTCGGACCTATGTTAGCCGGCAGCTACTTATTGGTTATGTATTTATGGTGGAGTCTCATGAGTCACCGTTTCTGGCTCATGGGGTAAAGCCTAGTATTTATTCATCCTTGATACTTGATGGGAGTTTACTTATATGCAACGCGGTTATTCAGTTTATATATTTGTGTTATTTATATTGTCGGTTATGTATCGCGTAAGCCCTTATTTTCATATTCCGCAAAACATTTACGAAAATTTTACTCCTACCTATTTTCTACATATGATATTTTAAAAAGTAAAAGATAAACCTATGAAATCAGGACGTGACCC
Source organism: Aeschynomene evenia (assembly GCA_013621005.1). Classification (NCBI taxonomy): domain Eukaryota; kingdom Viridiplantae; phylum Streptophyta; class Magnoliopsida; order Fabales; family Fabaceae; genus Aeschynomene; species Aeschynomene evenia. The sequence goes on along the minus strand of RYYW01000161.1, from coordinate 9,627 downwards.
TTAATAATTGGCCTAAAGTGACTTAAGCATTAAGGGCGAACTACTTGGCGGTTGCATTGCGAATGAGGAAGGAGGCGTTGTACGTCTCTGATATTAATGATTTCCGACGGGTTTCCGGCGGAAATGAAAACACACCGTTTGACTTAGGGATACATTTCCGACAATTTTGTGGCAGGAACTTTGGAAACTTCATTATCTTCCTGCGATTTTTCGGCGGATATTTGAATTTTGGCATTTGGGTAACCTCCCCTAATGGTGCACACAAGCTGCCTAAAAATCTTCTGAAATTTTTCACAACTTTCGAGGGGTTTCTGGCGGTTATGGGTACCCTAACCCTCCCCCAACGATGCATACAAGCCGTCCGAAAACTGTTTGAAATTTTTCACAACTTCCGACGGGTTTCCGGCGGTTAAGGGTACCCTAACCTTCCTCCAAAGGTGCGCACAAGCCGTCAAAAAACCGTTTGAACTTTTTCACAACTTCCTACGAGTTTCCAGCAGTTATGGGTACCTTAACAATGTATTCTAACCCTCCCATAACAGTGCACACAAGTCGTTCAAAATTCATCTGAGCTTTTTCACAACTTCCGACGGGTTTTCGGTGGGTTAGGTTTTCTAATGACATGTCGTCGAAAAGTCGTCGGAAAAAAATTGGCGGGAGATTTGGTGCGCAATCCTGTGCACGATTACCGACGAATTTCCGGTGGTCTATGCAAAAAAAAATAAACTGTGAGTCGAATCACTTCTTTCCCGTTCATATTCTGTCAGAAGTACAGACGGGTCAAAAAACAATTAGAAACACCCGTCGAAAATCTCTGTGTTTCTAGTAGTGCATCTGAAGTGGAGTGTGTCGCGGTTATGCCATCCTAACCCATTCCATCATTGAGTTCATTCCCTTATGTTTGGAGACATTCTCCATTGCAAGCCATGCCTATGCTCTTCTTCAGACTAATATGCAACTCCTTGCAATTTGTAAGGAGCCATCATCTTCTCTGTAACACCCCACTACTGAGGGGTGTCCGTGCGAAGGGCTCTATCCCAACGAACACGCTACTAGGGCACAACATAAGGGCTAAACAACATGCATAAAATATTAAATAAACTGAATAACCGAAAATAACTGAAATAACTGTTTAACTGATAATCATATATAACTGTATCAATCTGAAACTTACATACTAGTTCAGTATACTGAAACATAACTTAACTAATAAAGGAATCCTGCCTCTAAAGTCTGGAGCAAGACTATACATGATTGATTTGACTGTGAAAATACAAACTAAGCATAAACTAAACATAGACTGCTAAGACTCCACGGAAGATGCGGAGCTCACCAAGGAAAGCAACTGCAACCAACCTCTACTGGATCAACGGTCCCTCGTTTGCCTCCTGATCGAACACTGAAACAAAATGCGGGGAGTGAGTCGCAAGCTCAGTGATGGGGTATCATGCATGTCATGCAACACATACTGTCATGTTATCATTCACATATACTTGTCCTATCTACGTAGCTGCACCTCTCTGACGACGGACGCGTACCGCCGAAGATATCCGCACTCGAGCCCCCATACTGAACTGATAACTGATTTATGAAGGAACACGAGCCGCCCTGCTGTAACTGATAATTGAGACTCGCTACCACTAGGGTGTGGCCATATGACAGAATACGAGCCGCCCTGTGATCTGGACCACTACAACCACGTAGGTGAGGCCAGTCATACTGTATCTGTATCTGTGGTGGGACTCGAGGCGCTTCGTGGTAGTATGTCACGGCTAAACTCGACCGGGAGCTGCATCCGGGCTATAGCGTTGATATACATTCTACGACGGTTCGCAGACTACGTAAACAGTCATCACACAATTCTACAACCATTCTACTCATACACTGCATGTTATCATTCTGATCATAAAGCATAGGGTTCTAACATGTTTCATAGCATAGCATAGCATAGCATAAATCATTCTACCTTATAGGAATAATCATAACACATAACATCATTACGCGTACATAAGTACAAAGGGATCTATGAGTCATCCACTCATTCCTGTCATGTTATCTATTAGGGAACTTATCTTTCTGAGCATTATCCTTCATTAAAACCTGTTATCCTCTAGGGCACGTTTCTACTACGGTATGTTATCTTACTAAGGTATGTTATCTATCTAAGGTATATTATCTGTCTAAGACGTGTCATCTTACTGGGGCTTACTATTTTACTAGGTCACGTTATTCTACTAAGTTATATTATCTTAATGAGTTATGTTATCTTATTATGTTATATTATCCTAATAGGTTATGGTGTTTTACTAGGTTACATTATCTCACTAGGTTATATTAATTACTAGGTTATATTAACTCACTAGGTGGTATTAATTACTTGATTATATTAATTTCTAGATCATATTAATTACTAGATTATATTATCTTATCATGTTATCTTATCACGTGAGGTTATCTTACTAGGTTATACTATGTTACTATGTTATATTATCTTACTATGTTATATTATCTTACTAGATTATGCATGTGATTTATCTAAGCAGGTTATCTTCCTAATCATATCATTTACCTAAGCACGTTATAGACCTATCATATTATCTACCTAAGCATGTAAACATAAACATATATAATCTTAAACGTAAATATAAATATAAACATAAACATAAATATAAATATAAACATAAACATATAAACATATACAAATGCTACAATGTGGCAGCCACGACACATCCACCCTAAAACCTCCACTCACTTGGAAAGTCCTGAGACTGGAAGGCACCGCTAGCTCCGGCTCCAGCTATCGGCATCGCGTTTGCACCTGGCGTGCAAAAGACTCATCAGGACCGCACAAAAGAAAACCAAAACTTGAACTAGGCTACGCAATGAACCTTCGCTAGCGAGAAATACCTTCTCGCTAGCGAGCTCTCATAGCTCGCTAGCGACCAGTACGCTGACAGGGGCAAAAACGTCTTTTCACTCATCGTCGAGAACTTGCTCTTGCAGAATATCCCCAAAACGTAAAACTCACACTATCCTCGATAACCAAGGGCGCCCAAAGCACTGCTCTGAAAAAGGCGAAGTGTGAGGGAAAAGAAAACATATCCTCTCATATATATATATAGGGGGAGGGGGAAGGCTGACAATGAGCTCTAACCAATGTGGGACTTCGGTCCGGTCGCTAGCGACTAGCATATGGTCACTAGCGACTAGCTATTCGCTAGCGGGCAATGGCTGCTCGCTAGCTAGCACCTTCTGTCAGCAACGTCTTGACGTCCGTTCTGAACGATGTGGGACTTCATCCCATCGCTAGCGACTTGACTGCGGTCGCTGGCGATCAACTACTCGCTAGCGGGAGCTAACTGTTCGCTAGCGAGTCCCCTTTGACAGCAACTTGCTGACGTGTTTCTGACGCGTCTTGAGAAAAGTCCTTCCTAAGGGACACTATGATACGGGGCATCACAATCTCCCCTTCTTTTAAGAATTTTGGTCCCCAAATTCCATCTTAACAATAAGCTGACATACGCATTATTGCTGCCATGGATTACCAAGGCTAGGGCTTCAAAATCTTTAATCAAAACATCACCTAAGAGATTGGGGTTGACTGTTGGAGCTTCCTGGCGTGTAAGCGCAAAACGGCGGGATCGCCCTCTTGTGCCGGAGCCTGTACTTCCGGGTCCTCTACTGTCGGGTCCCCTGCTATATGTTATTCCACCGCTACCACCTCTGCCGACTGGTGGAAAGAAACAGGTCTGAACCTGAGCTGGCTGAACCACTGGGGCGGTCATCTGCACAAAGGCCTCGCTAGGTGCTGGCTGTCTGACTGTGCAGTTTTTGAACCTATGGCCCTCTTGGCCACAATTGTAGCATTCGCTGATCCCCTTGCGGCAAACCCCAAAGTGAAACTTACTACAGGTCTGGCACTGCGGGCGGGAGAGGACTGACCCTCCTTGCTGGCATGATGTTGTGGGCTGGCTGACCCTACTCTGGCCCTGACTCTGTGAAACTGTGGGGTGAACCGGGGTGGGCGCTGAGGAGGTGATCCTAAGTGGTCGAAACCCCTGAGGCTATCGCTGATGCTGACTGCGAGCTGGGGCTACTCTGCCCAAGAAAGATCATGTGTGTCTAGCTTTCTTCTTTCCTCTGGCCTGGGTATACATACTCATCGTCTCACATGAAAGGGCAGCATTCAGAACTTCCGTATACCTCTCGGATGTTTGGTAACTCCTCAAAGCGAATCTGTACTGGCTTGGAAGACCCTGGATGAAACGTCTCACCCTCTCGTTCGGGGTCATAGGGAACTGAGTGACCCCGGCGAGTCGAGTGAACTCCGCCTCGTACTCGGAAAGTGTCGTGGCCCTGATCATCCTTAAGCTCAAGAAAGTCTGCAATGCTTTGTCTTGAAGTCTAGTGGGGACGAACCTCTCCCTAGACTCACGAGCAAACTCCTCCAACGTCCGCCGTGGGGACTCATGCTGAGCCTGAACGGTCTGCTGTGCATGTGCGACCTGCTGAGCCAACCCATCCTGGTGTTCCTGAACAGCTTGCTGTGCCAACGTGGTCTGTTGTGCCTGGAGAGCTAATATCTCTGCTAGATCGGAGATGGCGTCTCGCATACACCTATCTCCATAACGGGAGCCGGAAGAAGGAGAAGAGTGCTGACGAGGAATCATGATCCTGGCGAGGTCAAACCATAAGACATATCAGAAAAAGGATTTCAAAGAAGACTCTGACTACTACTGAACCTATCTGATTTTACTTTCTATGAACCTCTCGTGGCACTACATTCCATGGCGATGGGCGCGCTTCCATTAGCATGGTTGCTGTGACACTTAAGATTCCTAGCTCCAGACTCTAGGGGGACACCTATGGCTCTGATACCAACTGTAACACCCCACTACTGAGGGGTGACCGTGCGAAGGGCTCTATCCCAATGAATACGCTACTAGGGCACAACATAAGGGCTAAACAACATGCATAAACTATTAAATAAACTGAATAACCGAAAATAACCGAAAATAACTGAAATAACTGTTTAACTGATAATCATATATAACTGTATCAATCTGAAACTTACATACTAGTTCAGTATACTGAAACATTGTGAATTGAGTAGTTGGAGAGGTTTTGTAAAAATATCATAAATCTGATTTTCAGTTTTAACTTTCAATAAATTTGAATTTTATATCACCATTTTTAATATGTTCTCTGATGTAAAATAATGATGTTTGATATAAATTTGTTTGGTTCTAGAATGATGCACAAGATTCCTACCAATATTTCTAGTGCTAGTATTATCACAATATATAGGAATTTTTTGCTACCTCATTTAATAGTCTTCTACTTGATTTCTGATCCATAATATTTGCTTGCAACATGATAATGTTGTCATATTCTGCTTCAACAGCAGACAACACAACAATGTTTTGCTTGTTGATTCCCCTCGTTATCAACGGGAGTAAATTTTTCATAATGTTTTGCGGAATAGAAAATAAGGGTCTTGCGCATAATTACAACGACAATAATAATAATCATGAACTAATACTGAATAATACTTAGAACGTAAATTAAACCACAAATAATCTCTCATACATAGTCAATCACGAAGAAATAAATACTATGTGTCATCCCATAGCCCGATAATGAGACTTATGAGACTCCACGATAAATACAGATAAATAAATAGCTGCCGGCTAACAAAGGTCCGGACTCGGAAAAACATAAATAAATAAATGTAGCGGAAGCATAAAAGCCATAACATTCGAGTAAAGGAATAAAACATGTCTCTGGTGTCTAAGGAACTATATCATAAACTAAGTCTGCGTGGGCTCCTCGTGTGCTCTGACATCCTGCTCTGTCTGCTGCTCTAAAAGGTGGAAAAACATAGGGTGAGCACTGGGAAGTGACTCAGTAGAGGAAGCCGCCCGGGTTTAATTATAAAATAAGTGAAGATTGAATGAGTTCAATTCAGATATAAGTTAAAAACAATCTTTCCCCGAACGTCTTACCTAAGTGCGTCTTGTTCATTTTACTTAATACATATAACATACCATAATAAAGGTCTTTGTGTAGCGTACTATGTGCTTCTAACATCAATAAGGAAAATAACATATCATAACATTCTATATAACTTTAGCTATCTTAAACTTTAGTCTTGCATTAATCTTTTGGCCTACCACCCTCCTGTACTTATCCTCCACATCATCGACTCCCAAGGCATGAGCTCATCCTAAACATAAACGAGAAGAGGGGGCATATCACCTTCCCTTATTAATGAAGCCAGCGACCGAGGTTGTCATCCCTCCCTTACTAACTCCACTAGCGAAGAGCATCCATCATCGGACTTAGGATCAAACTTAGAGAGTTTGTCCTTTGTGTTGAGAATAAACAAGAAGAACCAAATACATGGAAATAAAAATGTTTGGTATTTTATTCTTCCATAGCTCGTAAGGAGTCTTTTTCAGAATTGGTCTCAGAAAGACTCGATTCTGAATGTAGCATGAAGTGTTAACTGCTTCAGCCAGAAACCTTTTGAAAGTCCGCTTTCTAAGAGCATTGTTCTTGCCATCTCTTGAAGACTTCGATTCTTTCTCTCAGCCACTCCATTTGTTGAGGAGTTCTGGGAGATGAGAATTGTGAGCAATGCCCAGATTTTCGCAAAACTTTTCGAAAGCATGATTCTCAAATTCACCACCATGATCTGATCTTATGGTATGAATGTGCGAATCCTTTTCTGTTGAAACTCTTTTCGCAAATGCTTTGAACTTCTCAAAGTTTCTTCCTTAGAGGCTAGAAAGAAAACCCAAGTGAATCTGGAGTAATCATCCACTATGACAAGACCATAGCGTTTTCCAGAAAGGAAGCCGTTCTGGTTGGTCCAAAGATATCCATGTGGAGCAGTTCCAGTGGTTTCTGAGTAGAAATACCACTTTTACTGCGAAAGGAAGCCTTGTCTGTTTCCCTCTTTCACAGAAGTCGCAGGTTGCATCCTTTTGATACTTAATGCTGGGAAGGCCCTTTACAAGTCCTTTCTGAGAGAGTTCAGAAAGAAGTCTCATATGGCATGACCAAGTTTCTTATGCCACAGCCATTTGTCTTCTTGGACAGAGACAAGGCATTCCACGTTTTGATCCTTTAGATCATCCAGATGGATAACATAGATGTTACCAACACGTTTTCCTTCCAGAACGATCTTGTCATTTGTGAGATTAATCACATGACAATACTTGCATAAAACTCAACCTTTAAGCCTTTGTCACAAAATTGACTAATGCTTAGTAGATTGTGAGTTAAGCCATCGACCAAAGTACATCTGAGATTTGGTGAGAGAATCCTTACCAACATCTCCGATTGCAGTGACTCTTCCCTTAGCGCCATCACCGAATCGCATTGTTCCGCCTTTCTTGGCTTGAGGCTTCTGATCCAGTGCTTGCTTCCAGTCATGTGCCTCGAGCAGCCACTGTCGAGGTACCACTGCTCATCGTGGTGTGGAGCAGCGCTTGATGATGTACCTGTAGTCACAAAGTTAATAGATTTAGGTACCCATTCTTTGTTGGGTCCATGCTTGTTAGCTTTCTTGGACTTTGCCTTCTTTCTTAGAAAGGTTATGGTTTTGAGAGTCAGAACCCTTTTGTTTGCCCTTTTCAGAAGTACTTGCTTTCTGAGAAGTTTTACCCTTCTGAGAGGGGTTAGTCTTCTTAGAAGGCTTTGGTTTCTGAGTTTTCTTCTTAGCCTTCTGAGGCTTAGAGATTTTTCCTTTTTCCAACATAGGGCATTTTTCAGAACCATGACCACTCTTAAAACATGCAATGCACATGCGAGGTGACTTAGTTAAGAATGGATCAATATCATGTGGTTCAAAGACTTCTTCATATCCAAGACCGCTTTTGTCTTTATAGGTCTTTGACCCCAAGCAAAAAGACTTAGCATCTTCTCACCATTTACCATCTTAACTAAGTCAGAGGTTAGAAGTTCATTTGTCTTTGTAGTTCGATCATGGCCTTTTCAGCCTTCTCTACTGTGATTGAAGACAAACTTTCTAATGCTTGATACAGGTCATGACTTTCAAGGTATCTACCTTTGAAGTCGTCTCTCTCAAGCCTTAGGTTCTGAACTTCTTGAGTTAGTCTTACATTTTCAGCTTCTAAATTTTTAAAAGATTTTTTGAGATCGCTGAAAACTGTTTAGCTAACTCGTTTGAGTCTTTTAGAAGATCATAATAAAGTTCTGAGAGCTCATCGTATGAATATGAAAGAGGAGGAGAATTTGGTACCTCTTCTGACTCAGATTCTGTTTCCAGAATGTAGTCAGTTCCTGCATGAAGCAAACATTAGCTTCTTCTTCCTCACTTGCTGCTTCAGAAGCTTCCTCTTCTGAATCACTCCAGGTTGCAGCCATTGCCTTCTTTTTCCTTCTGGGAATGAATTTCTTCTCCCTTTGTTTTGTGGACACTCCGTCTTGAAGTGGCCTTTTTCTCCACATCCAAAGCAGTGGCATCTGAGGCTTTGACTTTCCTTTCTAGGAGTGAATTCCTTGCCTTTGTTTGGTCTCTTTCTCCAGGCTTTCTTCATTTTCTTTACTAGGAGAGAGATGTCGTCGTCGTCAGAATCTGAGCCTTCATCATTGTCAGACTCAGAAGCTTCTTCAGCTTTGAAAGCTTTGGAAGACTTTCTGACTTGACTGTTCAGAGCCAGTCCCTTCTGAGGTCTGGAGGAAGCGGATGGTCCTCCGAGCAACCCTTCCAGTTCGATCTCATGCGTTCTGAGCGAACCAAATAGTACATCCAAACCCAGCTGGTTTAGATCCTTGGCTTCCTGGATTGCTGTGACCTTAGGACGCCATTTTGCAGAAAGGCTTCTGAGGATTTTTCTTACCATCTCAGTGTTTGAGTAAGTCTTTCCCAAGACTTTCAGCTGGTTGATGATATGGAGAAATCTTATTGACATGCTGTCAATAGTTTCCTCAGGCTGCATGCTAAAGGACTCGTATTTGTGTACGAGCATTGAGATTTTCGTTTCCTAGACTTCGTCATTACCTTCGTGCAGCATATGAAGTCTTTCCCAAATCTCTTGTGCAGTATCACATGACACAATTTTGTCATATTCTACCTTGGGTAAAGCATAGAGGAGAATATACTTGGCTTTGAAGTTGAGTTGTATCTTCTCCTTCATCTCTTGAGTCCATTCGTCCTTAGGGACTCGTCTTGTATAGGTTCTGAGTGCTGGAGGTGCTACTCCTGGCTCAGCGTCTGTTGCAACTACAGCGTCCTCTATAATTGTCTGTAGAGGCTGATAGTCTCCATTCTCAATCCTATCCCATAAGTCTAGACTGGTGTGCTTGATGAATAGCGTCATCCTGTCACGCTAGTAGTCGAAGCTGTCTCCGAGAAACATCGGAGGTCTGTTTATTGAAGCCCCATCTGATATGAATGCAGCTGGTGAATTCATATTTCCCTTCGTGGATCTTTTTCCTTGACACTGCGAAGTGCTCAACCCCTTAAGGACCGAGCTCTGATGCCAATTGAAAGTGTGTGTGTGCACGAGAAGGGGGGTTGAATCGTGCAAGTCTTAAAAATTACTTCTTAAACTTTTACTTAGAAAGTTGTTTTTACTCAGAAGGTAGATTTTAAAG
>RYYW01000160.1:0-125695 GCA_013621005.1 Aeschynomene evenia | reverse complement strand
TCCGAAGGATCTCAGAAGAGAGGGGGACCAACCTCAGAAGTTGGTTCAAGTAAGGCTTCCTCATGCTGTAGTTGTTGTTGTGGTTGCATATGAGCAGCTTCTGGAGTCTCAGAAGGTTGATCCAACTTCTTCTGGACAGCAAGCATTTCTGAGCCAGTGACTCAGCATTCAACAGTAGCCTCATTGTGGTTGCCTCAGAAGTTCCACCATAGAAACCTCAGATGGCTTCTTCTGGGGCTCTTTCTTGGAGCTTCCAGCATCTGGAGTGCGATGCTCAATGCGGAAGCTTGCCGCATCTTCTTCTCAGAGAAGAATCAGCAACATTTCCTCCATGCCCCTGAACGTCTTCTGGTGGGAGACATTCCCAGAGGGGGAGGAGTGATGAGAAGCTTCTGCTTCTTCTTCAGTCAGCAGCGGTAGTAGGCAGCAGCAGCAACTGCTACAATTTCTTTACCCGTCGGCTTCGGCGGGCTCTGTTTCTTAGTGGTTTTTATCCCCACTCCTTTGTGAGACTTTCCCTGATAATTCAAGGAATGCAGGAGTTTAGTTTTAAATTTGGTGGGTTTAAAACCAGCAACAGAATCAGAAACAGGAATAGAAGAAGATTTAAGAAAGGAAGGTGGAGTTTTAGAGTAAGCTTTTACCAAACGATCACGTTTCTTCTTCCCTTCTGGTGGCACGTCTGGGACTTGGAGAGTTGGAGGTGTTTTCCTCTTTCTGGTCATGGGTTGCTCAGACATTGTTTCTTCTGAGTCTTCAGCAGCCTCAACAACCTCAGGTTCCTTCTGAGGAGTCTTCTGAGCTTCCTCAGAAGCCATACTCCTTGTCACCCTTGTTGGAGAAGGGTGAGTCACCTTTGGCTGCTTCTTCTTCCTTTCTGAGGGGTCAGAACCTTTTCCTTTCCTTTCTCAGCCTTAGAGGGCTGTTTTGGTGCAGCAGCTCCCTTGTAAGGCTTTGCTTCCTCCTTCTTCTTAGGTGCCCCGTCTCTGGTACCTTCTTCTTCTTGATGTTGTTGAAGGTGACCATGGTGAATTTGCTGTGGTTGAAGACGTATTCATAGTCTTCAAGTGGGAAGGAGAAATGGTCGAGGATTCTGGTCAGAAGGCTTCCGTAAGGTAGACTTGTGAGAGCCCTTCTTCGGATGAGCCTGGTGCATCATGTAGTTGAGCACAATCCTCCCAAAATCTACTCTTTCCTTCTTCAGCAGGTGGTACAGTAGGCAGGCATCCATGGTGGTAACGTTCCCCATGTCTCCAATCCGAGGGAGAAGGGTGTGTTGCACAACGGAGAAGATGATTCTGGCCTCTTGCGTGAGATGAGGCACCTTTACCCCCTTGAGTGGTAGGCTGTTGCTACCAGTCAGAAGTGTCACGACTTCTTCTTCTGAGTCATCTACCTCCTTGACCCATTCTGGGTCGTCGGCGATGACAGCACCACCATTCAAGGTCTTGAAGACTTTGTTGATGTCAGAGGAGGAGAAGCGGATATGTTGGTCACCAATCTTGCTCTTGACCCCTTTGTTGGTGAACCTTTCTATTTGCGAATAGAAAGCTCTCACCACATTTGGGTAGCACACGTCCTCGGAACTCATCATGGCTGGCCATCCAGGTTGCTTGAGGAAGGTGAATTGAAGTTCGTCCACCTGATTGTAGACATTGAGAGGCAATACCCTTCCCATGGCTAGATTCCGTGGGAGATAAGTCTTGTGGAATAGGGACTGCATTTCCTCATTGTCATAGAGAATATCTTCGGATATCTCATTGAGATTGTTTCTCATTAAGCCCTTGATTTCTCCAGAGACGGCCATTTGGAAGAAAGGTTTAAGTTTGAGAAGAGATAGAGAAGAACAAGAGAGAGAGAGAGAGAGAGCAGATGAAGATTGGAAAGCGAGGAGAGGTTTTGCAGAGTTTTGGTAAGTTTGAGCGTAAAGTGCTCAAATGAAACAATGCTATGAGTATTTATAGACATGGCTTGTAACTAGCCGTTTCCTGCCACTTATCCAAAAGTTACCGTTGGTAACTTGTTTCTCGGAAGGTACCTTTCTGAGAGAGGTGGTCCTTCTGAGAAACCCTCCTTCTGAGAGATGTTTCAGAAGATCTCCTTTCTGAGAGATGAGTCTTCTGAGAACAAATTTTCTCAGATAGAGTTTTTCTGTGTTTTCCTACTTCTAGCTCAGAAGCTTAGTTCTATTGTTCGTCTCAGAGTCTAAACTAGGACTAAGGGGGGGTTTCTAAGAGAGAGTTTTTAAATTTCAAAGCACTTAGAAACGTCTTAGATTGAGAAATCCTTTCAGAACATTGAAACGATCCTCGGGTAAAGGCTTTGTAAATATATCTGAGATTTGATCCTCAGTATTTACAAATTTGAGTTCAATGTCGCCTTTTTGCACATGATCCCGAATAAAATGATGTTTTATATCAATGTGCTTGGATCGAGAATGCTGAATAGGATTCTTAGCTAAGTTGATAGCACTTGTATTATCACAGAGGATAGGATTTTGGTGTACCTTATTGATAATCAAGTAGCTGATTCTTAATCCAGAGCATCTGAGAACAGCAGTTCGCAGCAGATACATATTCAGCTTCAGCAGTTGATAGGGCGATCGTATTTTGCTTCTTGCAAGACCAAGTGATCAAGCATTTTCCAAAGAAGCAGCAGCAGCCACTTGTGCTTTTGCGATCTATCCTATCTCCAGCGTAGTCGGCATCACAGTAACCTACAACATCAGAAGAACAACCTTTCTCGTACCAAAGACCAAGATTAGTAGTTCCACTTAAATATCGTAAAATTCGTTTAACTGCAGTTAAATGTGATTGCTTAGGCTTAGACTGGAATCTAGCACAGATCCCAACACTGAGTTGGATATCTGGTCTGGAGGCAGTTAAGTAGAGAAGTGAGCCAATCATCCCTCGATAGTTGCTTTCTGAGACTTTCTCACCATCTTCATCCAAGTCAATTACTTGAGAGGGATGCATGGAGTGCTCATGGGTTTGGCCTTATCCATCAGAAACTTCCTCAGAAGTTCCTTGGTATACTTCTCTTGATGGAATAACTGTCCCTTCTGACTCTTGCTTGATTTGCAATCCTAGGAAGAATTTTAATTCTCCCATCATGCTCATCTCGAATTCACCTTGCATAAGCTTGGAGAATTCTTTGCAAAGGCATTCATTGGTTGCGCCAAATATTATGTCATCAACATAAATCTGGACAATCAAGAAGCCAGAGTCTTCTGAGAGTGTAAAAGAGTTGTGTCCACTTTCCCTCTTGAGAATCCGTTTTTAAGCAGGAAAGAGCTCAATCTATCGTACCAAGCTCTTGGAGCTTGTTTCAGACCATAGAGAGCCTTTGTAAGCTTAATACATGATCCGGGAATGCATCATTCACAAAACCAGGAGGTTGTTTTACATAAACTTCCTCAGAAAGGTATCCATTCAAGAAGGCAGACTTAACGTCCATCTGATAGAGTTTGAAACCTTTGTGTGCAGCAAAAGCTAGCAACATTCTGATAGCTTCCAATCTTGCGACTGGAGCGAAAGTTTCATCATAGTCTATCCCTTCTTGTTGGTTGTACCCTTGTGCAACCAATCTGGCCTTGTTTCTCACGACTTGACCGTTTTCATCAAGTTTGTTTCGAAACACCCATTTAGTCCCAATGACACTCTTGCCTTTGGGTTTCTGAGTCAGTTTCCAAACTTGATTTCTCTCGAATTGGTCAAGTTCATCCTGCATGGCATTTACCCAGCTAGGATCATCTAACGCCTCTTCTATGGAGTCTGGTTCAAGTTCAGAAACCATAGCAAGATTTGTATAGTTCCTTCTGGTTCTTACGCCACGTTCTGGATTGCCCAAGACTTCGTTCTGAGAGACGTTCTTCAAGTCTCTTGACCTCTAATCCCTTTAGGAGTAGGGTTCTGAGAAGGAGACACAGAAGGTTCTCTTTCTGAGTCATCAGAAGCTTGTCCTTCTGAGAATCTAGGTTCCATTGTATTTGGAGAAGTAGATTCTCTAGGTTCTGGAGCTTCGATGATGTTACTAGATTTTTCTTTAGATGGAGATGTTGTTCCATGGGTTGGAAGTCAGTCTCATCATCTATAAGAATTTTCCTTTTGGCTTTCTCAGAAGAGATGTTGAGTTTCTCAAACTCATCTTCTAAGTTGCATCTTTCTGAGACATGTCCTTACTAAGTTCTTTGAACTTAATATGGATTGTCTCTTCAACACATTTACTCCTTTTGTTATATACTCTGTAAGCTTTAGAGACTGAGGAGTATCCTAGGAAGTATCCATCATCGGACTTAGGATCAAACTTAGAGAGTTTGTCCTTTGTGTTGAGAATAAAACAAGAAGAACCAAATACATGGAAATAAGAAATGTTTGGTATTTTATTCTTCCATAGCTCGTAAGGTCTTTTTCAGAATTGGTCTCAGAAAGACTCGATTCTGAATGTAGCATGAAGTATTAACTGCTTCAGCCCAGAAACCTTTTGAAAGTCCACTTTCTAAGAGCATTGTTCTTGCCATCTCTTGAAGGCTTCGATTCTTTCTCTCAGCTACTCCATTTTGTTGAGGAGTTCTGGGAGATGAGAATTCGTGAGCAATGCCCAGATTTTCACAAAGCTTTTCAAAAGCATGATTCTCAAATTCACCACCATGATCTGATCTAATGGCATGAATGTGCGAATCCTTTTCAGTTGAAACTCTTTTCGCAAATGCTTTGAACTTCTCAAAAGTTTCTTCCTTAGAGCTAGAAAGAAAACCCAAGTGAATCTGGAGTAATCATCCACTATGACAAGACCATAGCGTTTTCCAGAAAGGGAAGCCGTTCTGGTTGGTCCAAAGAGATCCATGTGGAGCAGTTCCAGTGGTTTCTGAGTAGAAATACCACTTTTACTGGGAAAGGAAGCTTGGTCTGTTTCCCTTTTTCACAGAAGTCGCAGGTTGCATCCTTCTGATACTTAATTCTGGGAAGGCCCTTTACAAGTCCTTTCTGAGAGAGTTCAGAAAGAAGTCTCATATGGGCATGACCAAGTTTCTTATGCCATAGCCATTTGTCTTCTTGGACAGAGACAAGGCATTCCACGTTTTGATCCTTTAGATCATCCAGATGGATAACATAGATGTTACCAACACGTTTCCTTCCAGAACGATCTTGTCATTTGTGAGATTAATCACATGACAATACTTGGCATAAAACTCAACCTTTAAGCCTTTGTCACAAAATTGACTAATGCTTAATAGATTGTGAGTTAAGCCATCGACCAAAAGTACATCTGAGATTTGGTGAGAGAATCCTTACCAACATCTCCGATTGCAGTGACTCTTCCCTTAGCGCCATCACGAATCGCACTGTTCCGCCTTTCTTGGGCTTGAGACTTCTGAACCAGTGCTTGCTTCCAGTCATGTGCCTTGAGCAGCCACTGTCAAGGTACCACTGCTCATCGTGGTGGTGGAGCAGCGCTTGATGATGCACCTGCAGTCACAAAGTTAACAGATTTAGGTACCCATTCTTTGTTGGGTCCTTGCTTGTTAGCTTTCTTGGACTTTTGCCTTCTTTCCATGGTTTTGAGAGTCAGAGACTTTTGTTTGCCCTTTTCAGAAGCACTTGCTTCTGAGAAGTGAGAAGTCTTCTTAGAAGCTCTGAGTTTTCTTTGAGCCTTCTGAGGCTTAGAGATTTTTCCTTTTTCATTTTCAGAACCATGGTGCTGCAGCTGGAAGGGCATTTTGTTCCCGCCCTATCGTCTTTAGAAACAATGGTTACCAAAAGACAAATGAACTTAGTTAAGATGGTCAATGAAAAAATGATGACACTCTTGCTTGGTGGTCAAAGACCTTACAAGATAAGAGTGGACTTGGTTATGAAGAAATCTTCGAACCAATGATATTGATCCATCCTTAACTAAATCACCTCGCACGTGCATCGCATGTTTTAAGAGTGGCCATGGTTCTGAAAAATGTCCTATGTTGGAAAAAGGAAAAATCTCTAAGCCTCAGAAGGCTCAAAGAAAACTCAGAAAGCAAAGCTTCTAAGAAGACTAACCCCTCTCAGAAGGGAAAAACTTCTCAGAAAGCAAGTGCTTCTGAAAAGGGCAAACAAAAAGTCTCTGAATCTCAAAACCATGACCCCTTAAGAAAAGAAGGCAAAAGTCCAAGAAAGCTAACAAGCAAGGACCCAACAAAGAATGGGTACCTAAATCTGTTAACTTTGTGACTGCAGGTGCATCATCAAGCGCTGCTCCACCACCACGATGAGCAGTGGTACCTTGACAGTGGCTGCTCAAGGCACATGACTGGAAGCAAGCACTGGTTCAGAAGTCTCAAGCCCAAGAAAGGCGGAACAGTGCGATTCGGTGATGGCGCTAAGGGAAGAGTCACTGCAATCGGAGATGTTGGTAAGGATTCCTCTCACCAAATCTCAGATGTACTTTTGGTCGATGGCTTAACTCACAATCTATTAAGCATTAGTCAATTTTGTGACAAAGGCTTAAAGGTTGAGTTTTATGCCAAGTATTGTCATGTGATTAATCTCACAAATGACAAGATCGTTCTGGAAGGAAAACGTGTTGGTAACATCTATGTTATCCATCTGGGATGATCTAAAGGATCAAAACGTGGAGTGCCTTGTCTCTGTCCAAGAAGACAAATGGCTATGGCATAAGAAACTTGGTCATGCCCATATGAGACTTCTTTCTGAACTCTCTCAGAAAGGACTTGTAAAGGGCCTTCCCAGAATTAAGTATCAGAAGGATGCAACCTGCGACTTCTGTGAAAAAGGGAAACAGACCAAGCTTCCTTTCCCAGTAAAAGTGGTATTTCTACTCAGAAACCACTGGAACT
Source organism: Aeschynomene evenia (assembly GCA_013621005.1). Classification (NCBI taxonomy): domain Eukaryota; kingdom Viridiplantae; phylum Streptophyta; class Magnoliopsida; order Fabales; family Fabaceae; genus Aeschynomene; species Aeschynomene evenia. The sequence goes on along the minus strand of RYYW01000160.1, from coordinate 118,863 downwards.
GCTCCACATGGATCTCTTTGGACCAACCAGAACGGCTTCCCTTTCTGGAAAACGCTATGGTCTTGTCATAGTGGATGATTACTCCAGATTCACTTGGGTTTTCTTTCTAGCCTCTAAGGAAGAAACTTTTGAGAAGTTCAAAGCATTTGCGAAAAGAGTTTCAACTGAAAAGGATTCGCACATTCATGCCATTAGATCAGATCATGGTGGTGAATTTGAGAATCATGCTTTGAAAAGCTTTGTGAAAATCTGGGCATTGCTCACGAATTCTCATCTCCCAGAACTCCTCAACAAAATGGAGTAGCTGAGAGAAAGAATCGAAGCCTTCAAGAGATGGCAAGAACAATGCTCTTAGAAAGTGGACTTTCAAAAGGTTTCTGGGCTGAAGCAGTTAATACTTCATGCTACATTCAGAATCGAGTCTTTCTGAGACCAATTCTGAAAAAGACACCTTACGAGCTGTGGAAGAATAAAATACCAAACATTTCTTATTTCCATGTATTTGGTTCTTCTTGTTTTATTCTCAACACAAAGGAAACTCTCTAAGTTTGATCCTAAGTCCGATGATGGATACTTCCTAGGATACTCCTCAGTCTCTAAAGCTTACAGAGTATATAACAAAAGGAGTAAATGTGTTGAAGAGACAATCCATATTAAGTTCAAAGAACTTAGTAAGGACATGTCTCAGAAAGATGCTAACTTAGAAGATGAGTTTGAGAAACTCAACATCTCTTCTGAGAAAGCCAAAAGGAAAATTCTTATAGATGATGAGACTGACTTCCAACCCATGGAACAATCATCTCATCTAAAGAAAAATCTAGTAACATCATCGAAGCTCCAGAACCTAGAGAATCTACTTCTCCAAATACAATGGAACCTAGATTCTCAGAAGGACAAGCTTCTGATGACTCAGAAAGAGAACCTTCTGTGTCTCCTTCTCAGAACAGAACCCTACTAAGGGGATTAGAGGCTCAAGAGACTTGAAGAACGTCTCTCAAAACGAAGTCTTGGGCAATCCAGAACGTGGCGTAAGAACCAGAAGGAACTATAACAAATCTTGCTATGGTTTCTGAGCTTGAACCCGACTCCATAGAAGAGGCGTTAGATGATCCTAACTGGGTAAATGCCATGCAGGATGAACTTGACCAATTCGAGAGAAATCAAGTTTGGAAACTGACTCAGAAACCCAAAGGCAAGAGTGTCATTGGGACTAAATGGGTGTTTCGAAACAAACTTGATGAAAACGGTCAAGTCGTGAGAAACAAGGCCAGATTGGTTGCACAAGGGTACAACCAACAAGAAGGGATAGACTATGATGAAACTTTCGCTCCAGTCGCAAGATTGGAAGCTATCAGAATGTTGCTAGCTTTTGCTGCACACAAAGGTTTCAAACTCTATCAGATGGACGTTAAGTCTGCCTTCTTGAATGGATACCTTTCTGAGGAAGTTTATGTAAAACAACCTCTTGGTTTTGTGAATGATGCATTCCCGGATCATGTATTCAAGCTTACAAAGGCTCTCTATGGTCTGAAACAAGCTCCAAGAGCTTGGTACGATAGATTGAGCTCTTTCCTGCTTAAAAACGGATTCTCAAGAGGGAAAATGGACACAACTCTTTTTACACTCTCAGAAGACTTTGGCTTCTTGATTGTCCAGATTTATGTTGATGACATAATATTTGGCGCAACCAATGAATGCCTTTGCAAAGAATTCTCCAAGCTTATGCAAGGTGAATTCGAGATGAGCATGATGGAGAATTAAAATTCTTCCTAGGATTGCAAATCAAGCAAGAGTCAGAAGGGACAGTTATTCATCAAGAGAAGTATACCAAGGAACTTCTGAGGAAGTTTCTGATGGATAAGGCCAAACCCATGAGCACTCCCATGCATCCCTCTCAAGTAATTGACTTGGATGAAGATGGTGAGAAAGTCTCAGAGAGCAACTATCGAGGGATGATTGGCTCACTTCTCTACTTAACTGCCTCCAGACCAGATATCCAACTCAGTGTTGGGATCTGTGCTAGATTCCAGTCTAAGCCTAAGCAATCACATTTAACTGCAGTTAAACGAATTTTACGATATTTAAGTGGAACTACTAATCTTGGTCTTTGGTACGAGAAAGGTTGTTCTTCTGATGTTGTAGGTTACTGTGATGCCGACTACGCTGGAGATAGGATAGATCGCAAAAGCACAAGTGGCTGCTGCTGCTTCTTTGGAAAATGCTTGATCACTTGGTCTTGCAAGAAGCAAAATACGATCGCCCTATCAACTGCTGAAGCTGAATATGTATCTGCTGCGAACTGCTGTTCTCAGATGCTCTGGATTAAGAATCAGCTACTTGATTATCAAATAAGGTACACCAAAATCCCTATCCTCTGTGATAATACAAGTGCTATCAACTTAGCTAAGAATCCTATCAGCATTCTCGATCCAAGCACATTGATATAAAACATCATTTTATTCGGGATCCATGTGCAAAAAGGCGACATTGAACTCAAATTTGTAAATACTGAGGATCAAATCTCAGATATATTTACAAAGCCTTTACCCGAGGATCGTTTCAATGATCTGAAAGGATTTCTCAATCTAAGACGTTTCTAAGTGCTTTGAAATTTAAAAACTCTCTCTTAGAAACCCCCCCCCCTTAGTCCTAGTTTAAACTCTGAGACGAACAATAGAACTAAGCTTCTGAGCTAGAAGTAGGAAACACAGAAAAACTCTATCTGAGAAAATTTGTTCTCAGAAGACTCATCTCTCAGAAAGGAGATCTTCTGAAACATCTCTCAGAAGGAGGGTTTCTCAGAAGGACCACCTCTCTCAGAAAGGTACCTTCCGAGAAACAAGTTACCAACGGTAACTTTTGGATAAGTGGCAGAAACGGCTAGTTACAAGCCATGTCTATAAATACTCATAGCATTGTTTCATTTGAGCACTTTACGCTAAAAACTTACCAAAACTCTGCCAAACCTCTCTCGCTTTCCAATCTTCATCTGCTCTCTCTCTTTCTCTCTCTCTTGTTCTTCTCTATCTCCTTCTCAAAACTTAAACCTTTCTTCCAAATGGCCGTCTCTGGAGAAATCAAGGGCTTAATGAGAAAACAATCTCAATGAGATATCTGAAGATATTCTCTATGACAATGAGGAAATGCAGTCCCTATTCCACAAGACTTATCTCCCACGGAATCTAGCCATGGGAAGGGTATTGCCTCTCAATGTCTACAATCAGGTGGACGAACTTCAATTCACCTTCCTCAAGCAACCTGGATGGCCAGCCATGATGAGTTCCGAGGACGTGTGCTACCAAATGTGGTGAGAAGCTTTCTATTCGCAAATAGAAAGGTTCACCAACAAAGGGGTCAAGAGCAAGATTGGTGACCAACATATCCGCTTCTCCTCCTCTGACATCAACAAAGTCTTCAAGACCTTGAATTGGTGGTGCTGTCATCGCCGACGACCCAGAATGGGTCAAGGAGGTAGATGACTCAGAAGAAGAAAGTCGTGACACTTCTGACTGGTAGCAACAGCCTACCACTCAAGGGGGTAAAGGTGCCTTCATCTCACGCAAGAGGCCAGAATCATCTTCTCCGTTGTGCAACACACCCTTCTCCTCGGATTAGAGACATGGGAACGTTACCACCATGGATGCCTGCCTACTGTACCACCTGCTGAAGAAGGAAAGAGTAGATTTTGGGAGGATTGTGCTCAACTACATGATGCACCAGGCTCATCCGAAGAGGGCTCTCACAAGTCTACCTTACGGAAGCCTTCTGACCAGAATCCTCGACCATTTCTCCTCCCACTTGAAGACTATGAATACGTCTTCAACCACAGCAAATTCACCATGTCACCTCAACAACATCAAGAAGAAGAAGGTACCAGAGACTGGCACCTAAGAAGAAGGAGGAGCAAAGCCTTACAAGGGAGCTGCTAGCACCAAACAGCCCTCTAAGGCTGAGAAAGGAAAGGAAAGGCTTCTGACCCTCAGAAGGAAGAAGAAGCAGCCAAAGGTGACTCACCTTCTCCAACAAGGGTGACAAGGAGTATGGCTTCTGAGGAAGCTCAGAAGACTCCTCAGAAGGAACCTGAGGTTGTTGAGGCTGCTGAAGACTCAGAAGAAACAATGTCTGAGCAACCCATGACCAGAAAGAGGAAAACACCTCCAACTCTCCAAGTCCCAGACGTGCCACCAGAAGGGAAGAAGAAACGTGATCGTTTGGTAAAAGCTTACTCTAAAACTCCACCTTCCTTTCTTAAATCTTCTTCTATTCCTGTTTCTGATTCTGTTGCTGGTTTTAAACCCACCAAATTTAAAACTAAACTCCTGCATTCCTTGAATTATCAGGGAAAGTCTCACAAAGGAGTGGGGATAAAAACCACTAAGAAACAGAGCCCGCCGAAGCCGACGGGTAAAGAAATTATAGCAGTTGCTGCTGTTGCCACTACTACCGCTGCTGTTACTGCTGCTGAAGAAGAAGCAGAAGCTTCTCATCACTCCTCCCCCTCTGGGAATGTCTCTCCAACCAGCGAAGACGTTCAGGGGCATGGAGGAAATGTTGCTGATTCTTCGTCTGAGGAAGAAGATGCGGCAAGCTTCCGCATTGAGCATCGCACTCCAGATGCTGGAAGCTCCAAGAAAGAGCCCCAGAAGAAGCCATCTGAGGTTTCTATGGTGGAACTCTCTGAGGCAACCACAATCGAGGCTACTGCTGTGAATGCTGAGTCACTGGCTCAGACAATGCTTGCTATCCAGAAGAAGTTGGATCAACCCTCTGAGACTCCAGAAGCTGCTCATATGCAACCACAACAACAACTACAGCATGAGGAAGCCTTACTTGAACCAACTTCTGAGGTTGGTCCCCTCTCTTCTGAGATCCCTTCGGAACATGAGGAAACTCATGTCTCAACACATGAAGTAGTGCCAAGGACCACCAGCACTGGGCTCAGCTCAGAGGTGGGCGCTGACGCTACCATGGCTGCCGGAGTTGCAGCAGTTGAGGCATTTGTTGCCCACAGTTCGTTGGAAGGAACTCTATCTGATAAGGACTCTCAGAAGGAACCAGAGGTTCCTCCTCTAGATCTAACAGAAGTTCCTCCTCCATCCTTCAATCAACAGGGTCCTACCTTCTCGATTACGGACTCGATGATTAGTCCTGGCTTCCAGCTGGGAAGAATGGTAGTCACACCACCCTCTGTGCAATTTCGGCCTTTCTTAGGTCGAACTGAGAAGTTGAAGTGCATTGAAGCCATACATAGCCAGATCTCAACTTTCAACCTCTCCGAAGATGCTCAGACTTCTGGTGCTATGGAGCAACCCTCAGCTCGGCAACCTTCTGATCTAGACCTTGCTCTAGTTTCTGAGGACACTCAGAGGCAGCCTTCTATTGAACTCGCTGCTATTGAAGACAAAGCTGTCCAAGAAGAAGAACTTCCTGAATATCAACAGAGGGATATCATCGATGAGGTTCTTGAGGCTGAAGTCTCTCGCCCTCCTCCATCTCAACCCTCATCTTCTCAACAGCCTTCCACTTCCTCTGAACTACCTCCAGAATGCGCTCCGAATGCGACTCAGAGCGAGATTCTCATGGAGATATGCCAGCTGCTACGCTACATTGCCAGAAGGCAGTAGTTCTAAGTCAATGATGGCGTTTATGTCTTAGCCACCCTTTTTGATATAACAAAGGGGAGTAGATAATGATAAAATTTTGTACATTGGCTATACGTAAACACTAGGCTAGAACTAAGGGGGAGCAACAACTTAGGGGAGCCAAATATTTTGTATCTCTACAAAACCATCAATGAAAAATCATTATTTTGGCATTTCATGCTTATTCTTAATTATTTGCATCTATTGATTACTTAGCCTGGTATTTCTGAATCTCATACGTATATTCATCAAGAAATACACGCTATGTAATTGATATCTCAACAGTAATCATACATTGCATACTTAACTGTTGATATCACAGCCTTCTAAGAAAATAACTAAGCTTCTCTCAGAAAGCTAAGTTAGTTTCTAAGAAAGCAAAAGTGCAGTCTGAATAAGTTGTGAACTTACTCAGAAACACTTCTGAACTTAAGCAAAATTATATCTTAAGACTTAAGTTGTTATCATCAAAAAGGGGGAGATTGTAAGCTCCAGAACCCTTCTGAGAGAATTAGGCATAATTCTCTTAGAGCAATGAAAGTTTTAATGATAACAAGGTAAGCCATAAGTATAAAAAATTTACTTAAGGTTTTGCTAATATGTGCGCTAAGTGTCTCAGAAAGCTTTAAATTATTGCAATACATGAGCAAAGACCAAGACAAAACATCAAGTAGCCTCGAGATCAATTGATAAAATCATAGCGCCAAAAGATATCAGAAGGATGTCTCAGAAGCGGAGAAGGTGAAAACATGTTTCTGAGGAAGAACACTGTCACCTCAGAAGGGTCTCAGAAGACCTTGCGACTAGTAGTTCTCAGAAGGGTCTTCCCTCAGAAGGTTCGCCTCAAAGTCCGTACAACTCTCAGAAAGTTGGACTCAGAAGCAACCAAGTGTCTGGACTCAAGGGATCGCAAGAAGTTTCAGAAAGCTCGCTACAACTAGCTAAGGAAGTGGAACACGCGCACTGTGCAGTTCTGAAAAGTTCCTCATTTCGCGCTGACTGTAGCAGGGAGCCGTTCTAAAAAGGACACAGCCACATAAGCAAAGTGAAAGCTTCTAATTTAGCGGCTCTTTGATGCCTATATATATGAGTTCAATTGCAGAGCAATGTGACGAAACTCTTGCGCTAAAAACTCTTGATTAAACATGCAAAAACTCTGCTGAATTGAAAATCATCTGCGAAAACTTATAACTTTCTCAGAAAGACAATTTTACGGAATTGTTCTTTCAACTTTGCGAAAATCTTCTAGCTCTGTATTGGTGTAAATTCTTACAATTGTAAATTAAATCTAGAAGTCTACTAAGGGTCAAATTAAGTTTGTAACTTAATCTTAGTAGTTGGTTTTCAAAGCAAAAACAACTTTCCGAAAAACGCTAAGTCCTTCGCTGTTTGAAGGCAGTTTAAGTCCTCGAAGTGTTTTTGAGGCAAAGTTTAAGTCCTTAAGTGTTTAAGGCAAAGAAGTCCTCAGTGTGAGGCAAGGAAGTCCTTAAGTGATTAAGGCAAAGAAGTCCTCTAGTGTTGGAGGCAAGGAAGTCCTTTAGTGTGAGGCAAGGAAATCCACTTCGGGTTGTGAAGTGGTGGAAGTCCTTTACTTGGTAAAGGCAGTGTTGTCTGGGAAGGCACTTTAAGAAGAATATCTAAGAACTCTCAACTGAAGGTTGAGGACTGGAGTAGGTTGGTTATAACCGAACCAGTATAAAATTTTTTATGTTAAGCTTTTCTCCCTTACTCTTTACTTGCATAAATCTTTGAGGAAAACTTTGCCACGATTTTTATTAAGAAGTCTCGTAAAAACTTTATTGATTAAAATCAGAAAGCGTTTAAGAAATTCTAACGTAAAGTCATTTTCTTAAAATTGCTCAGAAAGGAACTTTCTCAGAAAGACTAAGTTCTCAGAAACTTAATCTTCTCAGAAAGTAATTTCCGCTGCAAACTTTTAATTCTACCTTCTGAGTAAAAACAGTTTCTAAGTAAAAGTTTTAAGAAGTAATTTTTAAAACTTGCACGATTCAACCCCCCCTTCTCGTGCACACATACACTTTCACACGTCATAGTTACTAAACATCATTCACAGCAATAAAACATACACAAATATACTTCAAGTTGGCATATCCGATCTCACCTAACTTCCCGGATATCCGTTACAACTTCGAGGTGTATCCGAATACACCTAACTCCCAGATACCCTCTAATGGCGTATTCGAATACACCCAACTCCCGAATAGCCGAGAACGGCGTACCCGAACTCACTCAACTTCCCGGGAAGCCGTTATTGTAAGCTCCAGAACCCTTCTGAGAGAAATTGATATATTTCTCTTAGAGAGATAGAAGGTTTTAATGATAACAAAGTAAGCCATAAGTATAAAAATTTTACTTAAGGTATTGCTAATATGTGTGCTAAGTGTCTCAGAAAGCTTAAAATTTTGCATCTCCATGAGTAAGATCAAGACAAACAAACGAGTAACCTCATGAATTAAAAGATGAAATCATGGCGTGAAAGACATCAGAAAGGATGCTCAAGAAACGCAAAAGGTGGAAGTGTAGTTCTGAGAGAAGAACACTGTCGCCTCAGAAAGGTATCAGAAGACCTTGCGACTGGTGGATCTCAGAAGGATCTTCCCTCAGAAGGTTCGCCTCAGAAGTCCGTACATCTCTCAGAAAGTTGGACTCAGAAGCAACCAAGTGTCAAGACTCAATGGATGAAGCACTCATTCTCAGAAAGCTCAAAACAACAAGCAAAGAAAGTGGGAACACGCGCACTGTACAAGTTTGAAAAGTTCCTCATTTCGCGCTGACTGTTGCAGGGAGCCGTTCTGAGCCAGACACAGCCACATCAGCAAAGTGAAAGCTTCTGATTTCGCGGCTCTTTGATGCCTATATATATGAGTTCAATTCCAGAGCATTTGGACGAAATTCTTGCGCGAAAAACTCTTGATTAAACGTGCCAAAACTCTGCTGAATTGAAAATCATTTGCGAAAACTTAGAACTTTCTCAGAAAGACAATTTTACGGAATTGTTCTTCCAACTTTGCGAAAATCTTCTAGTTCTGTATTGGTGTAAATTCTTACATTTGTAAGTTAAATCTAGAAGTCTACTAAGGGTCAAATTAAGTTTGTAACTTAATCTTAGTAGTTGGTTTTAGAAACAAAAACAACTTTCCGAAAAACGCTAAGTCCTTCGCTGTTCGAAGGCAGTTTTAGTCCTTGAAGTGTTTTGAGGCAAAGTTTAAGTCCTTAAGTGTTTAAGGCAAAGAAGTCTTCAGCTGTGAGGCAAGGAAGTCCTTAAGTGTTTAAGGCAAAGAAGTCCTCTAGTGTTGGAGACAAGGAAGTCCTCTAGTTTGAAGCAAGAAAATCCACTTCGGGTTGTGAAGTGGTGGAAGTCCTTTACTTGGTAAAGGCAGTGTTGTCTGGGAAGGCACTTTAAGAAGAATATCCAAGAACTCTCAACTGAAGGTTGAGGACTGGAGTAGGTTGGTTATAACCGAACCAGTATAAAATTCTTTGTGTTAAGCTTTTCTCCCTTACTCTTAACTTGCATAAATCTGTGAGAAAAACTCTACCACGATTTTAATTAAGAGGTCTAGTGAAAACTTTATAGATTAAAATCAAAAAACGTTTAAGAAATTCTAACTTAAAGTCATTTTCTTAAAACTGCTCAGAAAGGAACTTTCTCAGAAAGACTAAGTTCTCAGAAACTTAATCTTCTCAGAAAGCAATTTCCGCTGCAAACTCTTAAATCTACCTTCTGAGTAAAACAACTTTCTAAGTAAAAGTTTTAAGAAATAATTTTTAAAGACTTGCACGATTCAACCCCTCCCTTCTCGTGCACACATACACTTTCAGTTATGAGCATACCCGAATCCACCCAACTCCCAGGCAGCCCTAAACACTTCAATCTTCTAACTCAGTATGACTATACACACGTTTACAATTCTCTACATAATCAGCTCAATAATCAATCAATTCTATGCATTATGGGACATATCTTCATACCTCATAAACGTTTCATAATCCATTGAATAGCAAAGGAGGTATTCTACTTTACTCATTATCATAACATTATTTTAAATCACATCATCGTAACAAGCTTTCAAAATTCATGACTCAATATTTACAACTTACCCAAATCCACAATTTAGCATCTCATCAATCACATCATAAACCATAGTTCAAGGACTCTAAATTTCGCATTTCTAAAGTCTTAAGCATGTACGTCAATTCCATAGTTGCATTTGCCTCGCAATTTCACATATAACTTAGCATGTCCTTACTACAATCATGGTTATGTGTTACATTCTCCTGAAATACTCCATAAAGACTTCTTATGTCAATTTAATCGTTTAGGCATACTCATGTACATGCAAATGCTAAACTTTCTTTATGAATCTTAATAATTTCTCCTTAAGCATCAAAATTGTACAAAATCATAATTTAGCACATAAGTGTGAGCACTCAACATAATAAAACTTTCCTTTGCTATTTATTCATGCCTTTCATTGATCTAGAGGTTACAACCCACCATTTTTCCGAAATCTTAGCATTTTTGAATTAGAGTATATGAAATACTTTTTTTTTCTAAGGCTCATTTCTTATTTTTAAATCAAGTACCAAGCCAAGACTAACTCAACTCAACTCTCATTATAAATAACTTAAACTTGGCAAACACTTCATTCACAAGACATATGATCCTTTCACAAAAGCATTTTCAAGTGTACATGTCATTTTCCAAAGAATTCTCATTCTTTAACAAATCAAAATCATACATTATATATATATATATATATATATATATATATATATATATATATATATATATATATATATATATATTCACAAGGGCTAGGGAAGGATCTAAATATCATATAGCATATTTTTCTCAAGGCTCAACACATGTATACAAGTAGCAATTAATTTCGGGAAAGACGGAAAACATGGGGCTGCAAAACTGTCCCCTGTCACAGAGTTGACCGCCTGTGCAGTCTCAACAGCTTCATCTTGCCCAGTGCGAGGAGCAGACCGCCTGGGCGGTCACACCACCGCCTGGGCGGCCCGATACTGCAGAAACAGAGCTCAAGCTCTCTCTCAAATCCTCCCTAACCTCAACCCTTCCATTTCATACATCAGAGACTCACGAAAATCACTCACACACACACATGCAACAGCAACCAAGATCAGATTTCTTAAAGAATTACATGCAAAAATCAACCACACACACACACACTTTCAACTTAAACATGCAACATCATCTTCTCTCATCACCATCAACCATGGCTGTGAGAGCTCATTAAGAAACGAAATAGGGCTCAGAACCCTCACAACACAGCCATCAAACAACACATGCAAGAGCAAAACTCAATGTAGGATTGTTAGGGTAGGAGTAACTCACACTAAACAAGCAAGGTTTTCCCTTCCTCCTTCAATGTTGGCCGGGAGAGAAATTGAGAGCTCAGAAGATGGAGTTTCTTGGGTGGGTGAGAGGTGTTTTGAGAGACAAGGGTGAGTGTGTCTCCAAGGGGTGTGTTGGTCGAGACTTAAAGCAAAATAGGGGGTGTTGTTTTAAATTTTGTATTGTTTGAGTGTTAAATGTGTCTAGATAGTGAGTATGAGTATGATTGTGAGTAAGAAATTGCAACTAAAATTTTGTGGTGAGAGTTTAATAAATTTTGGAAAGCTCCGGGTCCTTAAAAGTGGTTCGAGTTGTGTTTAGGATCAAGCTTAGACTCTCTCTCAGGTTACTCAATTACTCACTAAACATCCAATATTTAAAACAAGAAAATAACATATGATCGTTACGAAAATTTCTTAATATTATGAGACTCTCAATAAGTCTAAAATAATTATCTCGCTACATTATAAATTTCACATTATTTATATATATTAAAAGAATTTTGCCAAAATCATGAAAATGTGAAATTCAATAATAATAGCTCTAAAATCATAACTTTCCAATATTGGTGGGATTTTTTTCTAATTATTCTCTAAACACCAATTTGGGACTCTCAAATAAATATTAAGGTCTCAACAAATTTTTATAACGATCAATGCCTCTTTCAAGGACTCTTTAGCTCGCACACTAATAATATTAAGTTTGCCTTGTTTCGCAAGCAACTTAAATTATTATGTAATAACTTACAGCATACACAACACTTTCTTGTATAACACAAATACATGTACATATATATATATATATATATATACAATTTTACATTCACATAGACACCCTTTTCATTTTTATCATGTCACACATAATTACGCACATATATATATATATATATATTAAGTCCTGAGTAAAGAAATTTACTTAAATCCAAACACACACACCATTCACTTTGGTTCCGGAAAATATATCTATCTCAGACAACACCATATAACTTGCTTCATCATCAAATATCAATCATCATCAAACATAATTAATTAATCAAAATACCATGTCATCTAAGTGTGCATTACATATTTGCAACTTAATCATATAAAACACGTGGTAGATCATCATCATATATATATATATATAAATCTAGTCACCGGGTACCGAAATCTGTATCGGCGATCGAAAATACACAAAAGCAGGAAAAACCCGAATCACAGGTGTTACAACGCGCGTGCGCCGGGGCGGGTGTGTTGCGCCCGGGACGTTGCTTTTTGCTGCAGAAACAGAGATTTTGCTGCTATTATCCTAAATGCATGCAAAATTTAATATGACAAACATGAAAACAGTAAAATAAGGAATAGAAAATACGAAGATTAAATTAAAATGCTGAAATTAAAGAACACCGGTGGGTTGTCTCCCACGAAGCACTTTGCTTTAACGTCCCTAAGTTGGACGGTTGACTGCATCAATTTTGTTTTGGCCCCTCCATGTGAGGAGTATCAACACTAGCAAGGCTTGTCCCAGTCATTAAGTGGATAGCGCTCACATTTCCCTTAGGATTAGGGACTGTCTGAGATGGAATTTGTGAGGTGCCAGCTTGGTCATAGGCTTGTGTAGCCGGATTTCCTTTCATTTAGTTGACCTCATTTTGCAAGTTCAACATCATCTTTTGCTGCTCCATGATTAGTTTCATCACATCACCGAGAGTTAGCTCATTGGAAGTCGGAGGTGCAGGTAAAGCCAATTGTTGAGGTGGTAGAGGTAGAGGCAATGGAGCTTGATATGGAGCTTGGGGTTGCCTTTGATGAGGAGGTTGGTACCGAACCTGCTGAGTTGGTTGAGCTTGTTGTGGTTGCGGATTATTATTCCACCTCAGGTTCAGGTGATTCCTCCAACTCGGGTTGTAGGTGTTCCCCATGGGTTGATTTTGTTGTTGAAATTGCGGCTTTCCCGGAAAGGTATTTGCAGCTGCCACCATTGTTGCTTCATCTTGAAGGTGTGGGCCCTGGTCAGTTACATGGGAGTCCAATGAGCATATCCCACACACCATTGGCTAACTTGGGGTTCCCGGTTTAGATTGATTGATGGCCAATTGTTTCATGAAGGTTGCAATTTCATCCAACTTCTGGTAGAGGCCACCATTCTCCTTTTGAATCACCTCATTCACCCCTTTAGTCACGACAGTAGCCCTTGTGCCAAATTGTTGTGAGTTCACAACCATGTTCTCGAACAGGATCATCGCATCCACCAGAGTCTTATCCATCAAGGCACCACCACTAGCGGCATCAATCATGCACCTATCCATTACCGTCAGACCCTCATAATAATATTGGATCAAAAGTTGTTCGAAGATCTGATGGGTTGGACAACTCGCCACGAGCTTCTTGAATCTGTCCCAATACTCATGGAGAGACTCACCTTGGAGTTGTCGAATGCCACTAATGTTCTTCCTTATAGCGGCTGCCCTTGATGCTGGGAAGAATTTCTCCAGAAAGATCTTCTTCATGCCAATCCATGTGGTGACAGCTCCGTTTGGCAGATTCAGGAACCATTGTTTCGCTTGACCGTCCAGAGAGAACGGAAAAGCTCGGAGCTTCACGTGCTCTTCGTTGACTCCTCTAGGCTTGAGAGTCTCACACACCACATGGAATTCCTTCAAGTGCTGGTGTGGATCCTCTCCGGCCAATCCGTGGAACTTAGGAAGCAAATGGAGAATTGCTCCCTTGAGCTCGAATTCGGTGTCCAACCTTGGGTAGGTGATTCCCAAGGGTTGCTGAGTGAGGTCAGGAGCTGCTAGTTCCTTCAAGGTAGGCTGGTGATCTCCCATAGTTGGACTTGAGCCTGAAACAATAGTAGACAAATCAGAAACTTCAGGACCAGTGAAAAGCAAAGTAGTAAATGGTGGTCCTTCTGGTTGCTCTTGAGACTCAATAAACCCTCTCCTAGCTTGCCTTATTTTCCTCAAAGTATTTTCAATTTCAGGATCAAAAGTTGCAAGCTGGGGATCCGGTTGAGATCGGGTCATGCAAGTCTGCAAATTTGCAGCCGTAGTCGCGTGCTAGGGCGCGTGTGACAGCAACAGACTTTGTTGTTCCTGGAACAGTGAGTCTGAGAAGAACAGAAAAATAAAATGCAGTACGAAAATAAAATGCAGTATGCAATGCAAAATAAAATGAAAATATTTTTGTTGTTTTTATTTTTCAAAGAAACAAAGAGAAGAAAAGAAAATGTTTATGTACAATATGCACAAATCAAACAACTAGAGATTGCTTTCATCGCCATTTCCCGGCAACGACGCCAAAAATTTGATGGTAAGCGTCGCAACTCCCACAAATTTATTATTTTTAAAACCAAGTTCCCCTAATATAGTTTAGTGGAAACCAGGGTCATCTCTCACAAGGAATGGCTAAGAAAGCAATACGCGAGACTAGTCGTATGAGGGTTGTCACAAATTGGGAGTTTTTGTATGAAGAATGCAAAATTGATTTAATTGAAATAAATGCTAAAAAAAGTGGTTTATGAGGTAGAACATTCATTGCGGAATTCATCGTTGGCTACAAAAGAATGCATGAGTTGATTAATTACGCCAAAGTTAGATCTAACCCTATTGTTGTGATTCTAATGATTGATTGCCTAAAACAAGATTAATCAGTGAGATCTCATCACTTTTAGTTTCATTTCCAACAATCTTAAAGCCAATCACATTAATCTAGTTAAAGAGACTAATCAGCTAATTAACTAATCAAATGCATTAATTGATCAACCAACACATGAACATGCCAAATGCATTAACCCAACTCAATCGAGTAAGCCAAGACATAGGTAAACACACACAATTCAGATCTCAAATTATATGTTAGGATTGACAATGAAAACAAATGCAAGATGAAGTGCAAAGCCTCAATTTTCCCCAATTATGTTCACACCCTCACAAACCACCAAGAGACTTAGTTACTCATGGAGGAATAAGGGAAGAAAAATAAATTGGTTTGAAATAAATATGAAAGAAAGAAAACAATTTGACTTGAACAATAAAGAAAAAGGGCAAAGAAAGTAAGAGTTGATGGAAAATAAAATGCAATTAAGGAAATTGATGAAGAACAAATAACTAAATTGATTATGAAAATAACTTACAATGAGTCAAAGATGGAAAACAAAGAAAGAAACCCAAAAGACTTGACGAATAACGTTGAAGGTAAACAATGGAGGAAGTTAGAGAACAAACTAGGAAAAGAAAAATGGAATCCTAATGAGAGAACAACTCTAACTAAAAAGGAAAACAAAATTCTAGGGTTTGAAAAGTGATAAGATATGAAGAGGTGTGTAGAAGTGTGTTTTCTGGATGCATAAGCACTGCTTTATATAGAGGATAAGAGGAAGCAGCCTCAGAACCCTTGCAATTCGGCACTCAACGCGATTTTGTAGATTGGCCCCTGCTGTAACATATTTGTAGGCGCGCGCTAGGGCGCTGGGGCGCCAATGGCGTGCACAAACTGGGAGCTGATGGTGCTCGGGCACTGGGGTGATCGATCTTGGCCTGGACTCCGCTGCTCCGCTTCTTACTCAGTTCCTGATGTCCATTGCTCCAATTATTCCTATGACCTGCACCACAAACATCAAATACCAAAGATCAAGTGCAAAGGTCATCCTTGAATTGCAAAAACATCATAAAACTTATTCATTTAGCCTTTATTTTCATTAAGTCCCAGATAAATCCAAATTGTATTAAATACAATAAAAGGCTAAAAATAGAGTAATGAAATGCATACAATTACTCAAATTAAGGGCATAAAATTTTGGCAAAAACCACGTTATCAGTTATCGATTACAAGGCTGATTTTTTTGAAAATCATCCTTCTGAACAAAATTCGCCTCTGTAAAGCGATTAGACAATTCTGTAATCGATTACAACTGGGCAAAACTCACTTTTTATGAATTAAACTCAGCTCTCAGATGATTTTAACTTGTGCCTGCAATTCTACTCGTTAATTACTACCTGAAACTTGTTATTTGCATTATGATTGCGATGTTTTGGATCTAAACGAGATTAGTTACCTAGAGAGGATTGTATGAGGAGGAAAAACATTAAGATATGATGATGAATTAAAGATTTAAGAAAAGATTGATGACCCATCCTGAGGAGGGGCAGAGCTCCCAAGATTAGAGATTAAGAGGCCTGATGAGGGGCAGGGCTCCTGGGGTTTCTTAAAACTAGGTCTGATGAGGGGTTGGGCTCTCGAGACTTTAATAAGGATCTAATGAGGGACAAAGCTCTCGGGATCCATAAGTAAAAATCAGCTAACCAATAATCAGACGTGATGTGAGGCAAAGGTCATGGATTTGGATTGTGCTTGATGACATTTAGTTTTATGATGTATTTAAGTATGTTGTGATGTGCATGTGTGTTAACTTTGCCTATGTGTATATTATTATGATGAAATCATAAATTTTTCATAATCTATTATTCACTGAGCATATGACTCACTCATTCATATAATATTTTTCGGACTCAGGTGTTGATCAAGGAGCGGACCTATCCATTCCTCTAAGCTCTTAGTTGTAGTGAGCCTCATCCTTGAGAGGAACTTGTAATAGTTATTTATGTAGGCTTTTGTGCTCCATAATGTTACAGACAGGATTTCTTGGACACAATGTAGTTAGTGTATGCATTGTGGTCTATTTAAGACTTAATTGTAATTTTAATATGAATTGTTGTTTAATTCTAATTGAGTAAGATGTTATAAGATGGAATATGTTGTATGATGGATGTATGGATAGGATGACAAAAAAAAATCATGATATCTATAGACATGTTTGTGATGTGTTGTTGTTGTTGTTGTTTGGTTGAGTCTATGTATGGAAACGAGTTAAGGATGACGTGGGGCTCGATGTCCCATGTTGCGGTCACGTATCCGGCCGGGTTGGGTAGTGACACAAACTTGTAAGCTCATAAGAGTTTACTTGTAAACTAATCGACTTAATTAGTATTCTAAATTTATAAACTCGTAAAAGTTTATGAGTTAACTCGAAAGTTTAATAACCTTGCATATTTATAGCTATATATTTTACGAGACGTTGTTGAACTCACCCCGTCTATTCATATTCTTTCCTATATGCATGTTTAGAATTGGGGTCTAATGCACATGTCTCTCCTTAGATATCTTTGTCCAATTTGTTGAGCCTTAGCATAAGGTTGATTTCCTTATAGCCAACTATAATATGTCATAATTGGCCATTTAAAAACATGCAAATTAATGCCAAAAGCATGGACTAACTAAAAACTAAAAAAATGGAACCTACGAAGATAACGGAAACGACATCAGAGGAAAGGGACCAACTACTGCGAAGTAAGAAAAAGTCAGGCACGATGATGGAACCTTTGTGGGAGGATCATCTTTAGCCCCAAGAGAAGAAGACTGGATGGTGGAGGAGGAAAAAGGACCAACTACGGGCAAGCTTTTGTCATATGCGGACCAGGTGAAAAAAGGGGAAAAAAAAGTGCTAAATATAAGTGAGGGTAGTTCAAAAGATAATTCTGATGATGAGTCGTCGGAGGAAGATAAGGACCTGAGTCAGGCGGAACGAAATAGAAAGAGGGGGGAGAGGAAATAGAAGAGAGCGATTCCTAAAATATCTGTGGTGAAACACCAGTTTGGAGTGTTCAATATCAAGCTCAATAAAGCAGAGAAAAAACGTCTTCACAAACCATGGAGGACCACCTTGATTGTGAAACTACTTGGAAGACGTATGTCACAACGTCCCCGAGGGGTGCCGTGACTAAAAATGGAGAAAAATGGAGTCGCCACCAATTTTAATTATGGAAAAAATTGGAAAACTTTTATTTTGTAGAAAACTGGTCCTTTTAGAGATTAGGTTCGGGAGTCGAATTATGATTAGGGAAGGGTGAGAATTTAATCTCACTGCACCCCTAATACATCCGTATAAATACGGTTACCCTAGAGCAAATTATGGAAACGTATATTTATAATTTAATAACATTTAATTTCCCCTTTAAATCGAAAAAAAAGAAACTAAACATGTAAAGAAGGAACAAAATGATTTTGAAATTTAATTTTAGGTTGACAGGTTGTAGCCTGCGCCGACGTATCCTCTAGTGCAATGAGGAACTCAAACCCACGTCGTTCTTGTAGAAAATTTTTGTGGGTTAAATGTTTTTTAGAAAATGTTAGGTACAGGACGATGTGGCTCGCACAAGTACACAATTTGAAATTTCGAGGATGATTATCTCATACAACGAAATAACAAATTGTAAAAAAAAAGATTTGTGAATTTTGTTTTAATTGTAATTAAAAAAACAAAAAGATCGAGTTTTAAAAAAAATTGAATTTTGTTTTAAAAAGGAAATAATTTATTGTTTATGAAAAAAGATATTTTTAGGGTACACGACGATGTGATTCGCACAACAAGTACACAATTTGAAATTTCGAGGATGGTTATCTTATACAACGAAATAACAAATTGTAAAAAAAAAACATCCCCCTGTGTTCTTTTGTTGTTGTTGTTTTTTAATCTTTTTTAATTGATTTTTGGTTTTTGTTGCTGGTGGTGATGAACAGCGGTATGTGGTGTTGTTGGTGTGTGGTGAATGGAGGTGATGATGATGGCAGGGCGGATTTCTTGTGCCTCTCTTGCTGCTGTTCTTGGCTTCTGTTTTTATAGATTGTTCAGGTTGTATCTAAAATTAATGGAGATGAATTTCTGATTGATTTTGATTTGGTGCAATTGATTGTGTTTGATTTTGATTTGATCTGATTGTGTGTAATTGTGTGTGATGAGATTGTGATTGATGCAATTTGTGATTATGTAATGATTTTATGAGATGCTTATTGTGATTTTACTTTTTGTTAAATTTTTTCATTTTTTTTATTTTTAAATAAATGTCCGGACAAAATACGGTGTTTACAACGTATAGGTTATACTATTTTGAAGAAGAAATTGGAAACTCTCTGGGCAAGAAATGGCAGTGTGGATGTTATAGACATAAGCAATGATTTTTTCTTGGTCAAGTTCTACTCCCTCCAAGATTATGAGTTTGCGCTTGAAGGTGGACTTTGGATGGTTTTTGACCATTATCTGTCGATGCGAAAGTGGGAGCCAGTCTTCGACCCTTTTGATGCCCCCATCTCGAAGATTGCTGCTTGGATTAGGTTGTCAGGTCTTCCTGTGGAGTACTATGATAAGGAGTTACTAGGGAGGATTGGAGACATCATAGGCAAGACCTTAAAGGTAGACATGAACACAACAAAGCAATCAAGAGGTAAGTTTGCTAGAATCTGTGTTGAGCTAGACCTGGATGAGCCACTTGAATCCCACTATATGATTGAGGATGAGTCATACTTTCTTGAGTATGAAGGATTACACCTCATTTGTTTTGCTTGCGGAATGTTTGGTCATGCAAAAGAATCTTGCCCTAAACACCAGGATTCAATGAAGGGGGATAACACAACCAATCAAACGGCAGTGAACCAGAAGGTGACCATGCCAATGGCAGAAGAAGCACAACCGGCGAGTGATCCTAGCGAGGGCATTATTGTAAATGCTCAGGAAGAGGAACGATTTGGGCCCTGGATGATAGTACAAAGGCAACCACGTATGCGACGTAGCGCAAAAGGCAGTAGCATGCATGGAGAGAATGGAAATCGTAGAGAGCCTTCAAAGATGACAAGGGAGGGGCCGACAAATCCCGTTTTGCAGCATTGGAATTGGTGGAGGAAGCAGGGGATGCCAAACCTGTCAAAAAGGACGTGACAATGTCAGAGAAGGGCCCAACAAAAAAGAAGTTTTTTAAATGGAAGTCAAATGAGGAAGTCAAAGGGACATGGAGCGATCAAATGGGCAGATTGGACCACAGATAGCACCCACTCTCATCATAATGCGAGCACAAGTAAAACTAGCCCAGAAGGTAAAAACAAGGTGCCAAAAAACATTGAACCCATCACTATCCCAAACCCGAGCATAAAACAAAAAAGGTCAGCCCAGGTGTCTACTCATAGGCCCACCCCACCTGGGGATTGGACACTTTATGGGGATGACCCCATTAACACAGGGGACACAATGGTGCCTGATTCCCAACCCCTTATCACCCATAGCCCAAAGCCCCCTGACCCTGAGCAATTGAGGCAAGATGAGGACGAGTGGATTAATGATGATGATGATATCGAAAAGGAAGTGGGTCTTATGGACTTGGAAGAGGAGCCCCAGGATGGTGGGGGTGAGAATATGCTCATGAACTAAGGTGCCTTTGTGGGCCTTTTCAACTTTGATTTTTTGTTTTTATGATTATTTTTTCATGGAATTGTAGAGGGGTTGTGGGGCCTTCATTTATTCGTCATTTAAAAGAGATCATTCGTATATATCAGCCTGACATTATTTGCCTCTTTGAGACAAGGTGTAGTGGTGACAATGCTCAAGGGGCCATCAAGAGAATGGGCTTTGATTTCTCCATTCTTGTTGAAGCCCGGGGTTTCGTGGGTGGTATTTGGATTTTGTGGAAGATGATGGATCTAAAAATTTCGCCCATTCACCTTCACGAGCAGTTTGCTCAGGTTGAGGTGCTAGATGGTATGTATAATCCTTGGAAGCTGATCATTGTGTATGCTAGCCCCTAAGAAGCTCAGCGTAAAAGCCTGTGGGAGGACCTGAAGCATAGGATCATAACTAGCACTAGGGGATGTCTTTTAGATGGGGATTTCAATGAAATCGCGACAGATGAAGAAAAGAAAGGGGGAACACCGATTATGCCGAGTAAGCTTAGACGCTTTTCTAGCTGGATCAGTCGTTGTGACCTTATCAATCTCGGGTTCAGTGGCAGCAGATTTACGTGGAGAGGCCCTAAGTGGCAAGGTAGGAATAGAGTCTTCAAGCGATTAGATAGGGCTTTATCTAATCATTTTTGGAGGACCCAATTTCCAGATGCAAAGGTGAAAGTTCTGCCTAGAGTGAGCTCTGACCACCACCTCCTGTTGATTCAGTGCTCTAAGGGGGATGGGAATAGGAGTAACAAGCCCTTCAGATTCGAGGCTATGTGGATGGAGCACCCGGACTTCCAAAATTTCATTTTTGGTGGTTGGGATAGAGGAAAGCATCTTCCAGCAGCAATTGTGGATATTGTTAACAAAATGAGGAATTGGAACCAGGAGGTATTTGGTAATCTGTTTCATCAAAAGAATAGCATTATGAACCGTATTAGGGGCATCCAGAAGTCCCCTAGATATGGCTTCAGCTCCTTTCTCGAGAAGCTAGAAAATGAGCTCTCCTGCACTCTGGAGGATATTCTTAAAAGGGAGGAAACCTACTGGTATCAAAAGTCTCGTGCTAAATGGATTGTGGATGGTGATCGCAATACCAAGTATTACCATACTAAGACCATCATTCGTAGAAGGCGTAATAATGTGAGTATGTTGCGGGATGACCAAGGTAGATGGGTTGAGGACCAAAAGGACCTTACTAAGCTGGTCATTGACTATTTCCAGAACCTTTTTACCCCGCAAGGTGATAGTAGTGTCTCGATTGATTGCGATATGGGTTACCCAGCCCCTGCCGCCAATGAAGAGGAGTTGATTGGCACTGCTTTGTCCCCTCTTGAGGTTAAGAGAGCCCTTTTCTATAATGGGCCTCTCAAGGCTCCAAGAGAGGATGGTCTCCCTGCTGCTTTTTTCAGGGATCATTGGGATGCTGTCCAGGAGAATTTTGTGAAGTTCATTATGGAGGTTTGGAATGACCATGATAAAGTGAAAGAGGTTAACAAGACCCTTATAGTGTTAATCCCCAAAGTTGACAGACCTGAGTTCATTGCCCAGTTCAGGCCGATTTCCCTCTGCAACACAACTTATAAGGTAATATCCAAAATTATTGTGGAAAGACTTAAACCATTCCTTAATGATAGAATTTCCCCCCACCAGTCTAGCTTCATACTTGGGAGGAAGATTCATGACAATATAATAGTGGCTAAGGAGATCATACATACTATGAAGAAATAATTGCATTGTGCCAAAATCCTTAAAGGTATTTGCGCAATTAGTTATAACCCCTGCCACCAACTTTCACATGCAGTGTGCCAAAATCCTTAAAGGTATTTGCAATCAGATTGAGAAATTGCAGAGGATGTTTATTTGGGGCAGCACCCAGGATGTACGAAAGCCTCATCTTGTTTCTTGGAGTACGCTTTGCTTAGAGAAAGAGAAGGGTGGTCTTGGGTTTAAGAAGCTGGAAGACATGAATCGTGCTTTTTTAACTAAGATTGGTTGCCAGTTGCTTACTGAACCCAATGTTTTTTGGGCTAAGGTAGTGTGGAGTAAATATAGTAGACCATACATTGAGGAAGGTCATCATTGGGAATTGGGATGTTTTTGCTATGACTTTCTGGAAGCTTTGGAACTAGCATAATAAGGAGGTATTCGAAGTGAACTTCTCAAGACCTAGCATTCCCCACAAAATCATCCTTGAATTTGTGGCCCAGATCACGACGGTGACCCGGAGTGGAAAACCTAATGGTAGACAGAAAAGCTTGAAGCTGGTTAAGTGGAAAGCTCCCCCCCCCCCTTGAGTGGCTCAAAATTAATGTGTAGGTAGCACGGGAGAGGCATCCTGTGGGGGAGTTATCAGAGATCATAATGGGCGTTGGGTTATTGGGTTCTCAAAACGGATAGGTACCACTATTGGGATGATGGCGGAGCTTTGGGGAATCCTAACAGGTCTTGAAATTGCTCACACTTTAGGTATGAAATATATTATCTTGGAAACTGACTCTCTCCAAGCTTTGAATTTGATTAATGGAAGTACAGTTTGGGTTCGAGCGTGAGATGCATGCTTCACAGGATTAAGGAAATAATTGACAGGAACTGGAAAGTTGAGCTGGTGCATATTCATCGTGAGGGTAATACAGTTGCGGACTCCCTCGCCAAATTGCAGAGGAGCAGAACAGGGGAATTAATAATCATCTAGAACTCTCCTCCTTTGGAAATAAGGCAAGCTCTCCATGCTGATGTGTTTGGGGCTCCCATACCCCGTGTTTAGTTTGGTTTTTGTTTGTCTGGGCGTTAAGCCCTCTTGTTTACCAAAAAAAAAAAAGGTTGATCTCCTTATGATATCTTTTATTTTAGAATTTGAATTTTTAACTCACCACCACCACATGGTTCTGATTTTCGGTTTAACCAGTTGAATCAATCAATTTGGTCCGATTTTAAAAATATAGCAAATAAGTGGATCTTGTTTTTTTTTTAATTGTCAAAATTTTGGTTTTGGTCCAAGTTAGTGAGGTTTGTCCAGGTCAAAGATTTATAGTTTCATGACATCGAGGTCAAATTAGTAGAGCCTGAGTGTCAGGTTAATGTTTTCGTTGATTAATATTTTATTTTGGTAATTTTTAGTTGATTGAATTGTCCCTATAGTTTCTACCTACTTAACATTTATGGCTCAACAAGTTTGGAAACCCTTATTTATGCCATGTTTGGTGATATATATAAATAAAATAAAACTTTGACAAAATAAAAAAAGTAAAAAAAAATATGACAAAAATATAATAATAGTATAAATAAAGATTAAATAATATATCACATGTGAATTAATGTAAACATAATAATTTTGATTTATAGCTAATTTTATATAATTTTATCCTATTTTTTTTCTAGAGCATAGAAAATTAAAAAAAAAAACTATGCTGGTCTTGAACAACTTCAATATAGTTCGGTCGACGATTGATCATATTAATTAGCCCCAACTTAGAATTGTGGAAATTGGTATCAGTTGTGTGGGCATTAACCACAATTTTTCAAATTAAGTAAATCCCCAAGATAGTTCTTAACAATTTTTACGGTGGATAAGATAGTCTCTATCATTGAGAAATTGACAAGTAAGTTTCTGATAATTTCAATTTCCGGACAGCCGTTAGTCCCTAACGACTTCTGTTATTTCCACGGACCAAAATGACTTATTTATTAATTGTAAAGGACTAATAAAAGGAATTTAATAAAAATGAATCCTATAAATTATAATATGAATATTGACTCATATTCATTATAATTATGCATTAATTCCAAGCTACATATAACTATCTCTTTAAATACAGTTTGACTTGACGTCATCAAGTATAGATTGTCATCGTATATCCATCGTACACAAGGTTGATGTGGCACGGAACTCGATGCGCGCGTACTATTGACGCATAAATCATTTCTGCATCTTTGGTGTGTGCACTTTTTGTATTTTTGTTGTGTGCATTTGTGCATTTTTGGTGTGTGCATTTGTGTATGTTTGATGAGTCTATTTCTGTATGTTTTGTATGTGTCACTGATATGTTTGATGTGTGCATTTCTGTGTGTTTGCTGTGTGCAATATGATACGTTTGGTGTGTGCATTTCTGTATGTTTACTGTGTGCAATATGATACGTTTGGTGTGTGCATTTCTGTATGTTTACTGTGTGCAATATGATACGTTTGGTGTGTGCATTATGATACGTTTGGTGTGTGCATTATCTGTATGTTTGATGTGTGCAATTGGATCATTCAAGTAAAAAAATTAAAATTATTCTGCTAATGTGCGCCATGGTGAGCTTGTGTTCTATGATTATGTGTCTGGGTTTTCACTTTACATCTCAAAGGATGTCGATGGAATGTTGGTGGTTAGCAGGATTCGGTCGGAAATTGTTAATTTTAGAAAAGAGGGAGATTTATTGTGCATGTTATGGATGAGGTTATTATGGATACTGATTTTAAACAAACAGTTCTATCTAATAATACAGAGGAGGAGGGGGATTGATTCTATTCATGTTGATTCTAGTCTATACACTTACACATGTAACAATGTATGTATTTTGAATTTTTATACTTTTCTAAGTTAAAGAGAATTGTACAAGTATAAAGATTTTCATTGTTTTTTCTCTTACTTGCAAAAGATGTCGAAAATCATGTGACCATATATACCTTTTTGGTAATGTTTTCAAATCGTTTCTCCCATAGTTAGTTTGCCAGGAGAAGAATATTTCATTCTTTTGGATTGTGTATGTAGCTTCTCAGAATAATGCAGAGTTACGAAAATAGGGAACTGTATGTATACTAGAGCACAACATAAGTAACTCATGCTCATGATTGCAATATATAAATATATATATATATATATATATATATATTTAATATTTTATTTCATTTAACTTTATAATTATACAGATGATTTATATTGAAGCATAAAAAAAGGGGTTCCATGGAATCCTTCACCTTCATTCTAATTCATAAGTTTTTGAATGTAACTCACCATTTTTTTCTTATTTAATTTTATTTCATTATGTATTTTTCAATACATTCTCTCTTTGTGATATTAAATACTTCAAAATTAAAAGAAAAATGATTTGGAAGGTTAACAATTAGTTATCTCTTTAATTAAAAAAATTATAGTTTTGCACACACCAAACTTAAAGAAATGAACACAACAAATATATACAATTGCACACACCAAAATATACAAAATGCACACACCAAACATTTACAATTGCACACACCAAAACATATAGAAATACACACAGCAAAAAACTGCAGAAGTGCATAGTGAACAGTATTTCCGCATTAAATACGCGCATTGATTTCCGTGCAACGTCAGCCTTTTATATGATGGATATACAAAGACAGAATATACTTGATGTACGCGCAACTTTATTGGTTTAAATATTAATCCTTGGATGTAATATTATATCATGTAAGGAAGTGGAAGATGAGTGTTATGATTATCATAAATTTTGCCATATCGATTTATCCTATCATTCAGACTCTATTGGATAGTTGATTTCAAGTACGCTTTTTTATTCTTTGGTTGGTTTAACTATACCATTTTATTTTCTTTGCTTCTCTTGTAGCGTGTTTCTGTTATGCTCAAAGCAGATAACTATTAATTTTTGGTTTGAAAGATGAATCATGAATGAATATTGTATTTTGTTCCTAAAGACTTTGCTTTATTTAACTGTCTTCTACTAATATGCTTTGAAATATTGAATATATTGTTGGATAATTATTTGGTGGACTACCATAAATTAGTATTTGTCCAGATCAATTCATTTATTAAATATTATGTAGCCATTATTTTATTTATTGAAATTATTGTTATTGGGCTACATTAATATATTATTGTGAAAATGTGAAAGAAATTATGTTTGGGCCAGCTGATTATAGGTGGGCTGGACCCATCATTATCTAATCTTGGAGAGTCCCTACTGTTGACCAGTTGACATTATTTATTCCGCCCTATTAGGAATAAATTAAGATAAATAGGCTGCTTAGTCTAGCCTAACGTATTCTGTCTTTTGGCTCTCCAGTAAACACTCTCTTCTTTCTCTCTTCTCTGTGTTCTGTTCTCTTTTCAGTAACTCAGACTCTTGGTTGTGTAAGGAGCAATGAGGAACAAGCCAACGGCTAACCATTCATCCAATTCCAGGTTTTGTTTCTCATTATCCTCTTATTTATCACATGCTATAATCAAAACTAAATATATTGTTGTTATTATTTTCCTTCAATTGGTATCAAAGCCAATTTTTAGTTTTGATTATGGTTGTGTAAAATTGTTGTTTTTTGTTCCAAGTTCGGTTTTAATTTTGGTATTATTTTTATGATAATCCTAATTTTGATTTAGGGTTTTAGTTTATTGTTTGAGACTGATTTTCGATAATACATGATTAAACTTTTGTTAAAATCAGTTTTACGATGAACCCTAATATTAAAATTAGGAGTTATTGTTCTAGCCGATTAAATTCGAAATTGTTTGAGGGTTATTGTAGCTCTTGTTCTTCTGATTAAATCGACATATAATATGTACGATTTCGTTAAGTATATAGAGAGAATTGGGAGTTTGAATTGATGAACCCTAATTTTGATACAAATTCCTCTTTCGATTCTGGTGTTAATTTTCTGGGTTGTTTCATCAAGTCAACCCATATGGCTATTATAGAGAATTGAATTATGAACAAAAACCAATTTGAATTGTCGATTTTTGTTGAGTATTGAATGAGCAATCGCGAGAAAACCGCATTTCAAACCCCTTTTATTTCGATCGAATTCTGTATTTTCTGGGCATTTCTATTACGATTCGATTCAATAATGTTAAAGAGGACAATCTCACGATTCCAAAGAGACAAAAATCTCATAAAACGGAGCTCTGTGGAGAGAGATATCGAAGAGAGAAGGTTGCGGGTTCGCGGATCGCGACGAACCGACCCGACCCGGTTAAATACCCTACTGGAGGTCAGGGACGATGAACAGTGGCCCTGGCCGTTCCGATCGCGCCACATGTCGCCACGTGGAGCGTTGATTTTCCAGTGCAGAATCTCGCCACGTGTCACCTTCTTCACCGTTCGATTTATGTAGGCGCTAACCATCTAGATTTCGCCACGTTTCACTGTATGGACCGTCCGATGCTTCTAATCGGCGCTCTGCAATTGCACCACGTGTCATCTGGAAGGTGCACTGGCGCAGTCGCGCGTGTGTCCACGCGCCAGGCGAGTGAGAGCGCGTGGGTCATGTGGTGGCGCGTGAGACACGCGTGGATACTCCTTGGGCGCGTAAGGGCGCGTGGGACCCACTTCCAGGTCCAAAAATTTCCATTTTTTTGGAAATTAATATTTTTTTAATTTATGATTTATTGGTATATTTTATTTAATTTTTTTAGGATCAGAAATATTTATTATGATTTATTTCCGTTTTAAATAAATTAAAATTATGTGATAATCTTCTCATTTTGTATTGATTTTTTTTTTATGCATGTTACTATTGATATTTGGGGTTTATATTCATGCATGATCGCAGATATTTTGCAGCATAAAATTTGAGCTTATTTTATGTCATAATTATTTATATATTATGATATATATTATGTAAAGTTTTTTTTTAAATGCTGCTGTTTTTGACAATTATTGAATTCATTATCTGAGATGAATTTTATGAGGAGATTTAAATTATGACAAATACATATTTTGTAAATTATATTGTGCATTTTGTTTAAAGTTTTTATTTGACATATTTGTACTCCCATATTATGTTGCACAATATTTTTTATAAATATTTTTATCTGATTTATGTCGTTCAAGTGGGAGAATATTTAATAATTTATTATTTTGTGAACTGACATAAATCAGAATTGGATTTTAGCTTTTGTGAGTCCTTAAAATTTGAATCCTTTGGATTCTTCATTATATGTACAAGGACCCTTTATGACAATCAAGTTATGTTATTATTATTCTTTTGCTAAAATCCTATTTCTCATAATGAGAAATTTATTATGGGTGAAGTTTTAAGAAAGACATTATATTTTATTTTGTAAATCTTTCTATGTTTTGCTTCACAACCTTTTGAGTTCATTTTGGGAGATATTTGGTTTTTTGGCTCACAAGTTTTCTTTTGGTTAAAAACTATTGTGACTAATTTATTGAATCTCAATAAATTATTGTTAATTATGTGAGCATATTGATACAAATAAAATTTATTTTTCTCCCATTATGGTTGTGACAAAATCACCCATCATTTATAATTCTTATAATGTTAACAAATGTTGTATTGTTGAGATTTAAACTGTGATGAGCATTTCACATAATTGAGATTAATATTTTTTGAATAATTTTTGTATTTTTTGTTTATTAATATTGTTGGATATTTTATGAGAGCTCACCTTCGTGTGACGGATCATGAAAGATATCATTGTTTTTTGTTTAAAAAATGTTGTTGAATATTTTTCATGGTTGAGAGCTCGCCTTCGCGGGATGGATCATGAAAGATATTATTGTTCTTGTTTATAATATTGATTAAATATTTTCGTACTCTATTATGGATATTATTATTGTGTTGCTCATCAAATATTGTTGGATATTTTTCATGGTTGAGAGCTCACCTTCGTGGGACGGATTATGAAAAATATCATTGTCTTATGAATATTGTTATTTAATTTATAAATATTAGTATTTTGTGCTTTTAATATTGTTGACTATTTTTTCATGGTTGAGAGCTTGCCTTCGCAGGACGGACCGTGATAAGATAGTATTGTATTGTATTTTATAGAAATTTGTTGATGTTTTGCATGATTGAGAGCTCACATTCGTGGGACGGATTATGTAAGACATAATTATATTTTATTATTGTTTCTATTGTTGCATTAAAAATTGTGTTGATAAAAGTCTTGCCCTTCGGTTTGCTTTTATTGATATAATTCTTGATGAGTTGTAATCATATTTTAAGGTTCTCAGTATCCTCTCGATATTAGCCTTAAGGATATGATGATCATTATTTGATACTCAATGCTTCTTTTGTTTTTCAAGTGTCATAGCGTACACATTTTGCTTGCTACTCATAGTGACTTGAATTTTGTGTATTATTGAAAATATTGTTTTTGCTTCCGCTGTAGTTAATATAATGTATTTTCAAGTCTACATTGAGTTAGTAAGAAATTGTGAATTGATTAGTGCATTGAGTGAGTGGGAGTCATTTTGTAACTATTGTTATGACTCTGCTTATTATGAGATATTTTATGATGTTTTGATTTATGATGTCCAAGTGGGAGAATTGATACCCTTATTGTTATGGACGGACATAAATCAAATAATTGTCAGTGATGACATATTGTGCAGACCCTTGAGGTCATGTCATAATATTCTATTGTATTGTTAAATGTCTTGACATGTTGTTTGTCAAGTTGATTTAAGGATTGCTTTTATGTTATATGATGTTGTTGTTGTGCAATCCTTAATTACTGCTCATATCCTATTTTTGTTGTTTATTGAGAGTGTTTTGGTATACTATTGTGGCCATGTATAATGTATACATATTGTTGATAATCTGATAATTGATTTATGTAGTCCAAGTGGGAGAATTGTTGGTTTTGCTATTGTTGTGGACTACATAAATCAATTTTAGTTATTGTTGAATATCAGATTAACGTATATCATTTGATTAATTATTGTGATATTGTGAACACTCTCAATTAAGGATATGTGGTGGTTTGTGTTGGTTTGGCTTGTATGGGCAAGCTCAGTTTGTCTTTATCCAACACAGTGTATATAATGAGGTTTTATGATATTTTGGTTTAGTGGGAGTCTGTCTCACGAATTGTTTGAACCTCATGCTTAAGATTGTCATATTAAGGCCAACATTTAAATTTTTGTTATGATGACAATATTCATGTATTTCCGTATTTTGTTTAATGTGGTTTTCGACAATTATAGATATTTACTCCTTTGTTCATAGAGACATTTTGGATCTAGTCTCATGTTGATATTGTAATGAGATTATTTGTCTTAATCTCATATTGCATCTTGGGCGGATGTTTTGGGACTATTGTATTTCACATTTTTTTAAAGGTCACCGAGATGTGAGTGTTTTATTTCTGTATGATATCTTTGCTCTTTCGGGTGAGATTTTCTGCAGAGATGAGATACTACATTTCATTTTGGACCTTATGGTTAACTATATTGTGATGTTTGACATTTTGTTGTGATCACACATTGTGTGAATTAATCTGAACTAGTTTGAATGCTTTTACTCTAATTTGTGTTGTCCAAGTGGGAGAATGTTGAAATTTTATTTTGTGGACTTACTCAAATTAGTAAATAGTGCAGATTAATTTTATTGCCAAAATATTTTATGAATTGATCTGGAATGATATTAATCTTGTGTTCTAATTTATGCTGTCCAAGTGGGAGATTGTTGGATAATTATTTGGTGGACTAGCATAAATTAGTATTTGTCCAGATCAATTCATTTATTAAATATTATGTAGCCATTATTTTATTTATTGAAATTATTGTTATTGGGCTACATTAATATATTATTGTGAAAATGTGAAAGAAATTATGTTTGGGCCAGCTGATGATAGGTGGGCTGGACCCATCATTATCTAACCTTGGAGAGTCCCTACTGTTGACCAGTTGACAGTATTTATTCCGCCCTATTAGGAATAAATTAATATAAATAGGCTGCTTAGTCTAGCCTAACGTATTCTGTCTTTTGGCTCTCCAGTAAACACTCTCCTCTTTCTCTCTTCTCTGTGTTCTGTTATCTTTTCAGTAACTCAGACTCTTGGTTGTGTAAGGAGCAATGAGGAACAAGTCAACGGCTAACCATTCATCCAATTACAGGTTCTGTTTCTCATTATCCTCTTATTTATTACATGCTATAATCAAAACTAAATATATTGTTGTTATTATTTTCCTTCATATATCACTTAATCATACTTTTGAATAGATCAATATGCAAATGGAATTGAGTAAATAGACAGAAAAATATCAAATAAGAAGAATGAAGTATAGTATGACTACATTGGAGACTGGTGGTTATAGTTAGTTTAAGGAAATATAAAATTTTGTTGAGTCTTTTGTGAAATTGGATGAATGGTTAAAGACAATATATTGTATTGGGAGGGATTGTGAAATTGGATGAATGGTTAAAGATAATTTTCTCTTGTTCAACTCTGATTTTCCCATCCATGTGTAGGTCTAGCTAAGATAATAAAGAAATATGATAAGCACATTGGTGCACTACTTCGCTTGCCTTTCATTCAAGAAGTCTTGACCTAGCCTTTCTTCAAAGTTGATGTGCTCGACAATATTGTAAATGAGTGTGAGGCCGGTGATGTTAAGTATCCTTTTTCCCAAAAATGGGCCTCCAGGGTCATCCTTATCAGTCAATGAGGATTATGAGGAAGACCAGTGTGTCCCCATGACTGAAAATGAAAATAAAGTGTCACTAGTTCAAGTGCCCAAAGAACTTGCTGAAATTGAAAGCATGGAGAACATGTTCATCAAACTAACTTCATCAGCACTGCAAACATTGGAACAAATTAGGGGTGAAAGCTCTACTGTAAGCATATACTCGTTGCCACCACTCGAAAACAAGGCTCTCGAAGAGGTTTGAAAGCAAATAATTGAAAGTGTATGTGTGCACGAGAAGGGGGGGGGTTGAATCGTGCAAGTTTTGAAAATTATCTTTTTAAAAACTTTTACTTAGAAAGCTGTTTTTACTCAGAAAGTGGATTTAAGAGCTTGCAGCGGAAATAGGTTTCTGAGAAGATTAAGTTTCTGAGAACTTAGTCTTTCTGAGAAAGTTCCTATCTGAGAAGTCTTAAGAAAATGACTTTGAGTTATAATCTTTTAAACACTTTCTGATTTTAATCAGTAATGTTTTCACAAGACTTCTTAATTAAAACCGTGGTTGAGTTTTTCTCAAAGCTTTATGCAATTAAAGAGTAAGGGAGAAAAGCTTAACACAAGGAGTTTTATACTGGTTCGGTTATAACCAACCTACTCTAGTCCTCAACCTTCAGTTGAGAGTTCTTAGATATTCTTCTTAATGTGCCTTCTCAGACAACACTGCCTTTACCAAGTAAAGGACTTCCACCACTTCACAACCCGAAGTGGATTTCTTTGCCTCACACTAGAGGACTTCCTTGCCTTAAACACTTAAGGACTTCCTTGCCTCACAACAGAGGACTTCCTTGCCTTAATCAATTAAGGACTTTGAACTTTGCCTCAAACACCAGAGGACTTAAACTTGCCTTCACACAAAGAAGGACTCAGCGTTTTTCAAAGGTTTGATTTGATCGAAAACAACTACCAAGACTAAGTTACAAACCTAGTTTTACACTTAGTAGACTTCTAGAATTAACTTACAAATGTAAGAATTTACACCAATTCAGAACTAGAAGATTTTGCAAAGTTAGAAGAACAATTTCGTAAAAATTGTCTTTCTGAGAAAGTTCTAAGTTTTCGCAAAATGATTTTCAATTCAACAGAGTTTTGGCACGTTTAATCAAGATTTTTAGCGCAGAAGTTTCGTCACATTGCTCTGGAATTGAACTCATATATATAGGCATCAAAGAGCCGCGAAATTAGAAGCTTTCACTTTGCTTATGTGGCTGTGTCTTTTTCAGAACGGCTCCCTGCTACAGTCAGCGCAAAATGAGGAACTTTTCAGAACTGCACAGTGCGCGTGTTCCCACTTCCTTGGCTAGATGTAGCGAACTTTCTGAGACTGTTTGCACTCCCTTGAGTTCAGACACTTGGTTGCTTCTGAGTCCAACCTTCTAAGAGTTGTACGGACTTCTGAGGTGAACCTTCTGAGGGAAGACCCTTCTGAGAACTACTCGTCGCAAGGTCTTCTGAGACCTTTCTGAGGCGACAGTGTTCTTTCCTCCGAAACATGTTTTCACCTTCAGCGCTTCTGAGACATCCTTTCTGATATCTTTGGCGCTATGATTTTATCAATTGATTTCAAGGCTACTTGATGTTTTGTCTTAGTCTTTGCTCATGGTATTGCAATAATTTAACGCTTTCTGAGACACTTAGCGCACATATTAGCAAAACCTTAAGTAAAATTTTATACTTATGGCTTACCTTGTTATCATTAAAACTTTCATAACTTTAAGAGAATTATGCTTAATTCTCTCAGAAGGGTTCTGGAGCTTACAATAATTGCTCTAGAGTAAGCAGTGGAATATAGATCATGTGAATAAATTGAGATAGTTTCCCGTTGACTCCTCATATTTTGCATGTTTTTCTATTATATTGATCTAAAGTATGCAGAGCAAATAACACTCATTTTTATCATTTTTTATCATTTCTAATTTCTTTTTCTCATAATCCATTCTTTATCATTTTTCAATAATTACATGATAATCATAACACTCACCTTCTACTTCCTTATATGTTATAGTATTATATCCAAATAGAGGATTAATATTTACATGGGTAGTTATATGTAGCTTTGAATTAATGCATAATTAGAATGAATATGAGTTAATGTTCATATTATAATTTATAGGATTTATTTTTATTAAATTTCTTTTATTAGTCTCATAAAATTAATAAATAACTCATTTTGGTCCCTGGAAATAATGGAAGTCATTTAAGGACTAAATGCTGCCCAAAAATTGAAATTGTCAGGGACTTACTTGTTAATTTCTCTATATCAAGGACTACCTTGTCCACCATGAAAATTGTGAGGGACCAACTTAGAAGCTTACTCTTTCAAATTTGACCATTTGTTAGATTTTAATCCATATGACTAGTTTCCAAAGTGTATCTTCTCATGTGCACATTGGACATTAACCTTATCATGTGCATGTTTCTACCATATTATATACTTCATTTGTTTTTATTCTATTTTAAATGCATTAAGAAAATGATTGAGAAAGACTAAACTTTAGAGAAATTTAGGAGTATTATAATATTAACTAGTATATAGCTCGTGCGATGCACGGGTTGAGCATATGTTGTTAGAAAATTTAATTTTCTTTATTCCAATTAATGGGCTATAAATTATATTTATAATTATTATAGCGCTATTTAGTTGTGACATTTGTAACGGTCTCATTATTGGTTATAAATAATATTAAGTCACACTTAATTATTTGTTGGTTTGGAGAAATTATGAGTAAAAATCGTTACTCTATCTTGGTCTTTATGGGGTTTAATGGGAACCAATGGACCAAGCATAAATAGAGACAAAAGGGTTTGGTCCCCAAGATATCAAAATCATATTTTGCAAATTCTTATCCCATCTGAGAATTGCTCTCAAGCCTGAAAAAGGACTCTAGAGATTTTGGTTGAGGAAGGCCAGGAACCATCTTCGCACAAGCAGCTCGAGAACCTTTTGAGTCATCAATCAGTCATTATGGATCCAGGTTAGCTTCCGCTTTTGGTTATTACTTCTCGATGAATCAATATGAACTATTCTAAAGTATTTATAGTTTTTATTAAAAATTCTAACAAGTGGTATCAGAGTCATTCATATTTGAATCATTGAGAAATTATTGATGTTTAGAATATTTTATTCTTTTGATTCAGATAATTTCTTTGGACTATATATATGATGTGATGCTCCTATTCTGTTCGGGATGATTTTACTCCTGTAATCCAGTATATATCAACATATGTATACATGTCTCGTATGATTTTTTTTATTGTGTATATATATATATATATATATATATATATATATATATATATATATATATATATATGTACGTGTATAATCATATCTTCGCTCTTTTTCATATATTTTTTGTTTATTAATCAATATTTATTATTTATGCGAATAATAAACGGCCCAAAGGAAGTTTATTATTTGGCCAAATAATAAGCATTGAGTTTTAAGTTTATTTTATTTTTTATTAATTATGCAAATATTAGTCGGCCCAAAGGAAGATTAATATTTGGCCAATTAATAGAAAATATATGCAATAATAAATAGGTTGCAAAATTGTAATGTTTCCATGTGAATATTTAGTCAGTCCAAAGAAAGGCTAAATATTTGACAGGAATTTTTTTGACATTATTTGATTATTGCAATGAGAGTATCACTTACAGTTATTTTTTCTATCCAAAGATCGAAAATTAATGTTGTTCTAGATATCTTAATATTTTTCCCATTATTTATTTTAATAATATTTTATTATTATTTTTTGTTCTCAATATAGTTGCTATAGCTTCAGCTACTAATACTTCTACTCAAGTTAAGAATATCCCTATGTTGAATGGTACAAATTTTAAAGAATGAAAAGATACCGTGGAAATTTGTTAGCTCAAAGAACCCTTTACTTCATTGTTGAGGGTTTTGAATGATAAAATTCTTAATTAAAATAAAAGTTTTAATTTGGTTGAACTAATTGTTTGTTAAGTGTGTTTTAGGATTTAATTAATTTAAATAATAAAAAGACACATCTTGACTACAATAAGACCAAAGTTGGCGCAACATATGGCTTGGAAGACAAGTAATTCTAATTTGTGAAGACCAATTCAAAGCTTTTCTAATTAAGGAAAGTTTGGTTGGAAGACTCTATGATTTCCCATTATTTTATTTATGGAAAATACATGGAATTAAATAGAGAATCTTCTTTATCAAATTTCTCTATTTAAATATTCATGTATAATATATATACATATATTTTCGAAAATACATATATTAAAAAATAGAGAACCAAAATCTAATCTCTATTTTACATTATCTCTCATGAGATTTTCGAAAATTATATTATATATATATATATATCGAAATTCATTAAGAAAATAGAGAACCAAAATCAAATCTCTATTTTACATATTATTATACATAATTTCGAAAATATATATATGTGTGGGAAATCTAGAAAGATCTTGTACGGAGAATTAAATGCAAATGATTTAAAAATAATTATCTACAATTTATTTTAGAATATATTTTGCATTTAAGTAACAGAATATTTTTACGGACACTTTAAAAAGATTCTGTGAGCCTCCTAAAAATTTTATATGAATCTACAAGATTCCCAGAAGATTCCATGCGGGACTATAAGATTTTGTTGAAGATTCTACACGAAGTTAGAAGACCTCATAAGATTCTGTCAAGAATTTCAAGTTTAGAAGATTCTCGAAGATTATTTGAAGATTCCAGAAGATTCCCGAAGATTCTATCAAGATCCCGAAGAATCTCAAGATTTTAGAAGAATCTCAAGCCTCAAGAATATTCAAGATTCAAGAATCAACCTACAAAAGATTCCCTAGAAGACCATGTTTGGTGACTTAGGATTTTCAAAAAATGAGAAATTGTGAAATCCTAATTCGTACCAACATAGAGGCACACTTGTGGAGCAAGAAAAGCTAAAAACCCTAGTCTTTCTCTCTCCCAAGTTGGCGGAAACAAGCTTGCATATTTTGCAAGGTTTTGTGAAAAAATGATGAAGCAATGCACACCACAAAGATCAAGGCACAATTCAAAATCAAGGGCCAAGATGAAGTTTCCTTATTTCTTGTGCTTGGTTATAAAGTTTCCATATTTAAGATCAAATATTAACCTTTGGATTAAAGGGAAATATTTGAATCAAGAGTCAAGATTAAACTTCCTCTAATTTGATCTTTTCTATTTTTGGAAGATCAATTTCAAATCAAATCAAGGAGCTCTCACCATTGGATCAAAAGACTACGAATTCAATTCAAGGGTGGGGATCTAGCCTATGGAATTCTAAATTGGTAGGGTATTTTCCCTATAAATAGAAGACCTCAATGCCTAAGAATTCAAGAGACTACACAAGCTTACAATTGCCAAAACGTTGTTGAATTGAATCCTTATTTCTCTTCATCTTCAACCTCCAAACTCCTAACTTATCAAAGTTTTGATTTTTATTGGGTTTAAGGGTTGTACATCTCCAAAGAGTGATCTTTATTGTCTATCCTAGTTTATACTAGTTATCTTTAAGAGAAAAACAAGCAAGGTTCAAACTTAGTTGCATCTAAGTTCTTATTTGATTAAAGATTTCATCTTTTGTACAAAGTCCTTATTTTTTGAAGGCAAAAGACCTTAGTGGGACTAGGCAATGGTAGAAAGTCCTTTGGTGTTAAAGGCAAGGTTGAAGTCCTTTGTTGTTTGCAAGGGCAGTGAGTCACCTTTGTAGGAGGTGCAAGGGAAGTCCTTTGTGGTTTTCAAAGGCAGTTAGTCACCTTGGTGAAGGTGCGGGTTGAAGTTCTTTATGGTGTAGCAGAGGCAAGAAAGTCCACCTAGTTGTTGGTGGTGTTAGTGAAATCTCAAGTGAATCCTGGGGACTGGAGTAGGCACGTTGCCGAACCAGTATAAAAAGTTTGTGTGTGCTCTCTCTCTTCCCTTTCTCTTTATTTAATTGTTTTTACAATTTATCATTGCATACACATCATATAGCATATTGCGAAATCATCATCATTATTTGTCTAAGT
Organism: Aeschynomene evenia; assembly: GCA_013621005.1. Taxonomy (NCBI): domain Eukaryota; kingdom Viridiplantae; phylum Streptophyta; class Magnoliopsida; order Fabales; family Fabaceae; genus Aeschynomene; species Aeschynomene evenia. The sequence goes on along the minus strand of RYYW01000160.1, from coordinate 81,151 downwards.
GTTGAAGGTTAAAGTTTCAACCTTTATCATTTAGAAGGCCTTGGAAGTAAATATATTTTCAAGATCTACAATAGCCTTCTATATAGGCTAAGTTTCTGTTTATTTACTAACAATTGTTTCCGCTGTGCAAGACAAGTCCAAGACTAGATCTTTATTTTCAGTAATTTTCAGAAATAGGATTTATTGGTGTAATGTGATTCAACCCCCTTCTCACGTTTTACTACCTTCAAAATTGTCCTCGGTTGTATTGAGGTTAAGATAGAGAAGTGGGAAAAGTCCAATCAAATTAGCATCATGATCATGAAACGCTCCATTATTCCTGAAGCGTTTAGGAGCTCTATTACCGAAGATAAAGTTGCCAAAAAGTTCCTAAATTATGTTGAACAATTCAATAGGTGTAATCTCATGAGCCCAAAAACGAGACTCACAAGACTCCACTAATACAATCCATCAATATAAATATTTGCCGGCTAACAAAGGTCCGGACTTAAGAAAATAAATGGAAATATAACCATAACTCAACGACATATAATCCATGAAAGAAATAACTCAAAGACATGGTCTATAAAGATAATCCGATAAAATAGCAATAAATGAAGTCTAGCCTATAACTGTTCGGGCTCCAAACTCGCGACGTCGTCCTGCTGATACTCATCATCTAAAAGGGGTGGAATAACATGGGGTGAGTACTTGAAAGTAACTCAGTAGGGGAGCCGTCCCGGGTTTAATTAATAAATAAGTGAGCATGAATGAATTCAATTCAATTATACGTTCCAAAATGATCTTATCCCAGTACGACTACCTATGTGGGTCTTGTTCCTTTTAAAACTAATAGTTATACATAACATAAATAGTCATCAATAGGTGGGGTGATAAGAGCTTGACTATCATACAAATAAACATAAGGTAAAATAGCATTCTTTGTCTGTAACGTATATCTCATATTCTTTACTTAGATTATCTTGAGTCTTTTAAGAATACTTTGTATGCCTGTGGATCCGTTTTAAGTAAAGCACGCCCTTTTGGTGCCCATGGATCATTTACATTGTTTTGGCCTGACCACCCTCCTGTAACCTCTGCATCGCCGATCCTAGGTATGAGCTCGTCCTATACATATGGGTAGAGGGGGTAATACACCTTCTGCTAGTGAGTCGTTACAACCGAGGTTGCCAGCCCCCTGTAAGTTCATCACGAACGGAGAGGCTACTCTGTGTGTTTTACTTTCTTTTCACTTTGCACAATAATCTCTTTACATAACATGTACTTATTCATCATATACATCATATAATCATTTCAAACAGCATATAGAATCACATATAATCTATAGGATATTCATACATATCATTCATACAAGTCGTAGAACACATTAGGGTGCATAAAGGGTCAAAATGGTTCATTTTCGCACAAACAGCATTGCTGTAATCGATTACCACGGGGTGGTAATCGATTACTGTAATCGATTACAGGACCCCTGTAATCGATTAAAAGAGAGCACGCGTTTCTAACGATTAGAAATTCATTTGCTGTAATCGATTACGAACTCGTGGTAATCAATTACAACGTCGTAAAACATGATTCTAGAGTTCCAAAATACGATTTTTCATAGCCAATGGCCAAAATAATAACCTAGAATCGTTCCAATCATTAGAAAACAGAGCCATACGAAAATCAATTATAAAAATACATTTTAAACACTTTTTAATCGGTGAAAACACTTTTAATTTCAATATCAATCGGTACAATTTACCCCTTTCATGAACCCTAATGGAAAATCGACGAAGACATCAATTTCATCAAAAACATCATCATCATGCACGAAATTCAACATTTAAAATATAATGCCTAAACCCTACCTCTTAGCAGACAACAGCAAAACCTTGATGACAACACTCTAGCCCGACGTTTCCCGTGAATACTCTTTCTCTCTATAACCCCGCGAACGGTCCGGTGACAACGGTGACGTTTGTTGAAGAAAAGCAATCAGTGGTTATATGTATTTTGGTGTGAGGATCAAGAATATGTGGTCGGTTTCTTGATCGGGTGAGAATTGGTGGGTGTTTCTTGGCATGGAATGGTTATGGCTTTGTATATTCTTGAGAGAGAAACCTATGGAGGCTCAAAGATGGAGAGAAAGGGTTTTCTGATGGAATGAGAGTGGTAGTAGGGTTTACACGCGTGGTGGCTAGGTTAAACATGCTCTGGAGTCACCGTGGGGCCCGAACGTCACTTAAACACGCTAAAAACGCGTTCTGCGCACATGGTAATCGATTACATCGATTTTGTAATCGATTACACATGCCGAAAACAGCTGTAATCGATTACCATGGGATGGTAATCGATTACTGGGCTGTAAAAAAGCCCCAAAACACTTCTAAAATGTCCCGACTCGTACTTTAACATCCATATATCCTTTTTAACCTTTAAACATCATATAACACATACTTGGGCACATAAAAAACATAACATACAATACTTTAAGCTAGGAGAAACTTATCCTCTCAAATCCAATTAAGTCCCAGCTAAGGTCCTTTACCCTTAATTTCTCCTAATTAGGACTTAATTAAAGATCGGGGTGTTACAACTTACTCGTGCATTTCATTTTGATCTCCCTTCTGGCACACTTTGGGCAATTCAAAGTGAGTTATAACACTCTGAAGGACACTTGGTCCTTAAACGAGTTAATTTCTCAATGTGTGCAAGAGGAAGAGAGGCTACAACGAGACAGGACTGAAAGTGCTCATTTGGCATAATCTTCTCAGCATAAAAGAAAGTGTAATGCTACTGCGGTCGCAACCTCTCAGCAAAAGAAGGAAAAGAAACAGGATGGGGTCTTCAACTGTTTTTTCTGAAGAAGTCGGGACAGATGAAGAAAGATTGTGCCAAATATGTCGCTAGGCGCATAAAAAAGGGTATGATATTTGTTTGTTCTAAGGTTAATTTAAGTTTTGCACCTATTGATAGTTGGTGGGTAGATTCTGGTGCAACTACTCACGTAAGTATTACTATGCAGGGTTGTCTGTGGAATCGGCCGCCAAATAATTACGAAAGATTCCTCTATGTGGCGAATGACGATAAAGTTGCAGTAGAAGCTGTGGGAACTTTTAGATTATATTCTATGACTGGATTATATTTTAATTTGTTTGAAACTTTTTATGCACCGTCATTTAGACGAAATTTAGTTTCTGTTTCTCGTTTGGAAAAATCAGGTTATTATTGTTCTTTTGGAGATAATAAGGTTATTATATCTCAAAATTCAAATACTATTGGTTCTGGTCATTTAATTGATAATTTATATATGCTAAATTTAAAATCCCACAATGAAATATTGCAAATAGTTTCTACAGGTACAAAACGAAAATTAAACGAGAATTCTGCCTCATTAAGGCATAAGCGTTTGGGTCATATCTCTAAAGAGAGAATTCAAAGGCTTATGAGTAATGGAATTCTTGAACCCCTAGATTTAATGAACTTTGAGATTTGTATAGAGTGTATCAAGGGGAAAAGAACAAATGAAAGGAAATTAGGTGCCGAGAGAGCTAAAGATGTCTTAGAACTAATACATACAGATATGGTGAGAAGCATTAAAAACCACAGTGTACATTCTTAACAGAGTGCCAAGTAAACCAGTTAATAAAACCCCTTATGAACTTTGGACTGGAAAAAGACCAAGTATAAAACACTTACACATTTGGGGGTGTGCAGCTGAGGCACGACCTTACAGGCCACATGAAAGTAAATTGGACTCTAGGACAATTAGCTGTTATTTTGTTGGTTACGTTGAACGCTCACGGGGTTACAAATTTTACAATCCCACATCAAGATCAAATTTTGAAACGGGAAATGCGAGATTTCTTGAGGATGTTGAGTTTGAGAGGGAAGGAATTAAAAATGTTATCTTTGATGAGGATACTATAATTGAAAATAATCAGGTATTAATACCTATTATTGTTCAAGATACAATTATAGCACAAGACAATAATGAAAATCCTCCTCAAACACAACCTATGGAACAATCTCAACAACCTTAAGAAATGCCATTAAGAAGATCCATTAGAGAGAGGAGATCTGCAATTCCAAATGACTATGTTGTATATCTTCAAGAACATGAAGATGGCATTGGTCTGACAGAAGATGATTCGCTTAACTTTTTTCAAGCCATGCAAAGTTCTAATTCTCAAAAGTGGATTTATGCCATGAAGGATGAGATTAAGTCTATGAGAGATAATGACGTTTGGGATCTCGTTGAATTACCTGAAGGTGTGAAACCCATTGGTTGTAAATGGATATTTAAAACAAAGAAGGATTCTAAGGGTAGTGTTGAGAGATATAAGGCTCGTCTAGTCGCTAAAGGCTTTACTCAAAAGGAAGGCATCGATTATAAAGAGACTTTCTCTCCAGTGTCTTCGAAAGACTCTTTTAGAACCATAATGGGCGCTAGTGGCTCATTTTTATTTAGAGTTACATGAGATGGATGTTAAGACAGCGTTTCTTAATGGAGACATTGAAGAGACGATATATATGGCGCAACTAGAAAACTATAAGTCAAGTGATTCTAAGTCTATGGTTTGCAAACTAAAGAAATCCATCTATGGTCTCATACAAGCTTTTCGTCAATGGTATCACAAGTTTCATCAAACAATTATCTCATATGGTTTTGAGGTCAATATTGTTGAGGATTGTGTATTCTACAAGTTCAGTGGGAGTAAATATATATTTCTAATCTTGAATGTCGATGATATATTACTCGCAAGTAATGATATAGGTTTACTGTATGAAACCAAACAATTTCTATCCAGCAAATTTGAAATGAAAGATCTTGGTGATGCATCTTTTGTATTAGGAATCCAAATATTAAGAGATCGTTCTCGAGGTATTCTTAGATTATCACAAAAGATCTATATCGAAAATATTTTGAGTAGATATGGAATGGAAGGCAGCAAACTAGCAGACACACCCGTGTCTAAAGGAGACAAATTCAGTCTTAATCAGTGCCCCAAAAATTATCTTGAAAGAGTAGCAATGCGTGATAAACCTTACGCATCAGCAGTAGGGAGCCTATGAAAGTAGTGAAACGTGAGAAGGGGGGTTGAATCACGTTCCAAATATAAATCCTGTTTCTGAAAATTACTAAAAAATAAAGATCAAGTGTTGGACTTGTCTTGCACAACGGAAACAATAGTTAGTATATAAACAGAAACTTAGCCTATAGACAAGGCTTTTTGTAGATCTTGAAAGTATATTTACTTTCAAGGTCTTCTAAATGATAAAGGTCAAAACTTTAACCTTCAACACTTAGACAATGATGATGATGTATGCAAAATATGTATATGTATATGTATGTGTATGCTGTGATAAATTGTAAAAACAATAATAATAAAAGAGTAGGGAAGAGAGAAAGCACACACAGAAATTTTATACTGGTTCGGCAATGTGCCTACTCCAGTCCCCAGGATACACCTGAGAGTTCACTATCACCACCAACACTAGGTGGAATTTCCTGCCTCTGCTACACCACAAAGGACTTCAACCTACACCTTCACCAAGGTGACTCACTGCCTTTGAAAACCACAAAGGACTTCACTTGCACGCACCACAACTAGGTGACTAACTGCCTTTGACAACTCCAAAGGACTTCAATCCTTGCCTTCAACACCGAAGGACTTTCTACCCTTGCCTTAGACCCTCTAAGGACTTCTTGCCTTACAAAAATAAGGATTTTGTATAAAAGATGTGGTTTTTACCAATCAAGAACTTAGATGCAACTAAGTTTGAACCTTGATGGATTTTTCTCTCAAAGAATAACTAGCAAAGCTAGGATAAACAACGAAAGCTCACCCTTTTAAGAATTACAACCTTTACCCAAATAAAAATAAGAACTTGAGGTTTAGAGGTTGAAGATGAAGAGAAATAAGGATTCAATTCGACAGAGTTTTGGCACTTGTAAGCTTGGGTAGTCTCTTGAATTCTTGGGCATTGAGGTCTTCTATTTATAGAGAAAAGAGAGCCTCAATTTCGAAAATCATAGGCTTGATCTCCACCCTTGATTTGAATTTGTAATCTCTTGATCCAATGGTGAGAATTCCTTGATATGATTTGAAATTTGATCTTCCAAAAATAGAAAAATCAAATAAGAGGATGTTTCATCTTGGCCATTGATTCAAATAATTCCCTTTAATCCAAAGGTTATTATTTGATCTTAAATATGAAAACTTTGTAACCAAGAATTAGCAAAAAAGAAACTTCATCTTGGCCCTTGAATTTGAATTGTGCCTTGATCTTGTGGGGTGCATTACTTCAACATTTTTTCACACAATCTTGCTAAATCAAGCAAGTTGTATGTGCAAGTTTGGAGAGAGAAAGGTTAGGGTTTTAGCTTTTCTTGCTCCACAAGTGTGCGTCCATGTTGGTACGAATTAGGATTTCACAATTTCTCATTTTTTGAAAATCCTAAAACACCAAACATGGTCTTCCAGGGAATCTTCTGAAGGGTGATTCTTGAATCTTGAAAATTCTTGAATCTTGTATCTTGAGGCTTGGGATTCTTCTGGAATCTTGAGATTCTTCGGGATCTTGATAAAATCTTCAAGAATCTTCTAGAATCTTCACAGAATCTTCGGGAATCTTCTAGACTTTAAATTCTTGACAGAATCTTCTGAGGTCTTCTAACTTCGTGTAGAATCTTCTGGTCCCGCATAGAATCTTCCGGGAATCTTGTAGATTCATATAGAATCTTTTGGAGGCTCACAGAATCTTTTTAAAGTGTCCTAAAAAATATTCTGTTACTTAAATGCAAAATATATTCTAGAATAAATTCTAGATAATTATTTTTAAATCTTTTGCATTTAATTCTCCATACAAGATCTTTTTAGATTTCCCCATATATAAATAATTTCGAAATCTTGAAAGATAATATGTAAAATAGAGATTTGATTTTGATTCTCTATTTTAATTTAATTTTCGAAATATATATATATATATATATATATATATAATAATTTTCGAATTTATTAGGAGAGAGAATGTAAAATAGAGATTTGATTTTGATTCCCTATTTTAATTCTTATATTTTGAAAATATATATATTATATATATTAAGATACATGAATGATTAAATAGAGATTTTCTATTTAAATCCATGCACTTTCCATAAATAGATTTTTGGGAAATCATAGAGTCTTCATGAAAGCTTTCCCTTTTTAATAAATGTCCATGTGGTTGATCTTCATAAAATATGAAAAATAATTTTCATATTTCTTCTTCAATGTGTTGCCACTTTTTGGTCCCATGGTGGTCAAGATGTGTCTTTTTTTATTTTATCAAGTAAATTAAATCCTAGAACACACTTAACAAACCATTAGTCCAACCAAATTAAAACTTTTATTTTAATTAAGAATTTTATCATTCAAAACCTTCAATGATGAGGTAAAGGGTTCTTGGAGCTAACATCCTAATGTATGCTCAAATTTGTACCCGCCCTGATATAACATTTATAGTGGGAGTTCTAGGCAGATACTTGAGTGATCCTGGTATGGATCATTGGACAGCTGTTAAGCGTGTGATGCGTTATTTGAAGAGAACAAAGGACTACGTGCTTACTTATCAGAAATCAGAAAATTTAGACATCATTGGGTATACAGATTTCGATTTTATGGGATGCCAAGATAGTAGACGATCAACTTCAGGATATATCTTTATGTTGGCTGGAGGAGATATATCATGGAAGTCTGCAAAATAGACTCTTTTAGCTTTGTTAACAATGGTAGCAGAGTTCGTCGCTTGTTTTGAGGCATCTAACCATGCTGTATGGTTGCGAAACTTTGTCACCAAACTTCGTGTAGTAGATGGCATTGAAAGGCCATTGAAAATTTAGTGATAATAGTTCAGCAGTACTTTACTCCAACAGCAACAAGAGTTCGACTAAGTCGAAACATATTGATATCAAATTTTTGGTTGTTAAGGAGAAAGTTCAATTGAAACAAATTTCTATAGAACATATAGGGACTCAGTCTATGCTAGCAGACTCATTAACCAAGGGATTGAACCCTAAAGTATATCATGAGCACATTGCTCTTATGGGAGTTAATATTTGTGATATCTTGGTTAAGTGGGAGCTAGTTATTTATTTATTTTTCTATATGTTTTATGTAAGACATTGAGTTATGTATTTTCTGCAGAATAAAGTTGATGGATTATCTTTTATTGCAATATTTATATTGTAATTTTGGATTGATCTCAATACAATTTTTAAAGTTGGATCATTGGAAATAGACATGTGCGAGATCATTTTCATGTTATTTCCATATTACTCATCCAAACTTGATCTATGTTATTGATTATATCAATGTTGTGATCATCGTGGTTTAATCGCGACTCTAATGCGGGAAAAGCTGCGGTTGTTCCTTCATTGATATAAGAGATGAACCAGATTGTTAAAATAATTAAGATTAAATAGCATTCAGATGTGCACATAAAGTTTTTTTTTTTATATAATTATTTTTCAGTATATATAATAGAGTAAACCCCCAACTTGGTCCCTGACAATTTTCGCGGTGGACAAGGTAGTCCCTGACATTGAGAAATTGACAAGTTCGTTCCTGACAATTTCAATTTTCGGACAACCGTTAGTCCCTAAACGGTTTCCGTTATTTCGAGGGACCAAAATGAATTATTTATTAATTGTTAGGGACTAATAAAAGAAATTTAATAAAAATGGTTTCTATAAATTATGATATGAACATTGACTCATATTCATTCTAATTATGTATTAATTGCAAGCTATATATAATTACTCCGATAAATATTAAGTCTCTATTTGGATGTATTACTATAAAAAAGCAAACATGTTGGGTAATTTTTCCAATTGAAGAAGTAACAACATTTTATTACTTTGTTGTAGAAAATAATTACATGCATATAATAAAAAAATAACAACTAAATATAAAACATCATTCATTTGAAAAAACTTCTTTACCAAATTAAAGGCAGTTTTAGAATGAGATTCAAGCATAAATCAGAAGATAGAGACTTAATAATTAAGATTAAGATTAAGATCTTATTAAATCAGAATGAGATTCAAGAATTAAGATTAAGATTAAGATCTTATTAAATTTCTTTTATTAGTCCCTAACAATTAATAAATAAGTCATTTTGGTCCCTCAGAATAACGGAAACCGTTTAGGGACTAACGGTTGTCCGAAAATTGAAATTGTCAGGGACTCACTTGTCAATTTCTCAATGTCAGGGACTACCTTGTCCACCGCGAAAGTTGTCAGGGACCAACTTGGGGGTTTACCCTATATAATATTATAGCCCAAGTGGGAGATTGATAGAAAATTTAATTTTCTTTAATCTAATTTATGGGCTATAAATTATATTAATAATCATTATAGTTATTTAGTTGTGACATTTGTAACGGTCTCATTATTGGTTATAAATAATATTAAGTCACACTTAATTATTTGTCGATTTGGAGAAATTATGAGTAAAAACCGTTAATGTATCTTGGTCTTTATGGGGTTTAATGGTAACCAATGGACCAAGCATAAATAGAGACAAAAGGGTTTGGTCCCCAAGATATCAAAATCATATTTTGCAAATTCTTATCCCATCTGAGAATTGCTCTCAAGCCTGAAAAAGGACTCTAGAGATTTTAGTTGAGGAAGGCTAGGAACCACCTTCACACAAGCAGCTCGAGAACCTTTTGAGTCATCAATCACTCACTATGGATCTAGGTTAGCTTCCAGTTTTGGTTATTACTTCTCGATGAATCAATATGAACTATTCAAAAGTATTTATAGTTTTTATTAAAAATTCTAACATATGTTTTTTTTTTATTTATATGCATCAATAACTTAATAAGATTTGTACGTAGTATAAATAGGATTGATTTTTTATAATATTAATATTAAGTCCATAATTACAAAATAACATGATAATTAGTTTATTTCCACGCTCTAATATATGTTTGATACATTGGTGATTACAAAAAGGGCAGTGGAGCTATATATTAAACCACCTGACTTGCCAAAAAAAGTTAATTAGTAAAGGTTGGTTCATTTTTCATTTGTTGGAATGTCACTTGTAGTTGATTGAAACGATTATCAACCTCTTATGTCCATCTTTAATACGAAACTTACATTCATAGTTTTTTGTCAGTTTGTAGAATTCAACAAACTGCTTCCATCCAGTTCCTAACTTTGCTTGATATCCTTTAGAGTTCAGTAGTTTGCAAGCATGGGTTCTAGTATCAGTGCCTCCCGAAATAATTAGATGTCATTGACCAGTATTACCAAATTTGAGTATTTCTTTTGTGAAATCAGCTGAAAATGTCTATAAAATGGATTTGTTGTATGTCAGAATAAGTGAGTGATGAAATAGAAAACATTATGAATTATATTTGTTAAAAAGGGATGTTAGATTACATACCACTTGACTCTTGGTAGTTTCATAGTGTGTTAAAGTAAGAGTGTAAACTCTAACCAAAGAGAAATTGTCAGTTGTAAAATTATTAGTAATTGTTTCGCAAATTAGAACTTGTACATAATAGTGTAAGAGGATGTTACTCATTAAAATAAGTAGGCATATTTTTCCTCTGTAATGCTACACGTACAACCAATATACATCAAACTTTCATTCAACTATATCATTAATACAAAGTTTGGCCCCACTAGTCTCATTAATGGAAAATCTCTCTACTCTCCCATACATACGTCACTCCTAAAATCTCTCCTTTCAATTTAACAAAATTAAAAAATAAACACAAAATAAAAAAAAGGAGAAAACACACACAAAGACAACAACAAAAAATGCAAAAACAACACTGATTATATTGATTCTTTTAGAGCACACCAATTTTGTTGTTTGTATAAAAATAATGCGTACTTTGTGTAGTAGTAGCATACATCATCTGTATAGCACGCATTTCTCTCAATACAATAGTACATGTAACACCCTACTAGATAGCCCTTAATGCTTAAGACATTTTAGGCCATTTCGTAAGGGTTACTTCCTGTTATCATAAATATTTTTATATTTAAAGTACATATACGCGGAAAATACATGGGAGAAATTTTCGTAAATCGTTTGCGGAATACAAAATAAGTTCCAAAATAATCTTATCCCGGTACGACTACCTATGTGTGTCTTGTTCCTTTTAAATTAACAGTTATACAGAACATAAACAGTCATCAATACGTGGTGTGATAAGTGCTTAACTATCACTTAAATAAACATAAGATAAAATAGCATTCTTGTCTGTAACGTATATCTCATATTCTTTACATAGATTATCTTGAGTCTTTTAAGCATACGTAGTATGCCTGTGGATCCGTTTTAATTAAAGCACGCCCTTTTGGTGTCTGTAGATCATTTACATTGTTTTAGGCTCATCCTATACTATTGGGTAGAGGGGGGTAATTCACCTTTCGCTAATGAGTCGTTACAACCGAGGTTGCCAGCCCCCTGTAACGTTCATCATGAACGGAGAGACTACTCTGTGTGTTTTCAACTTTCTTTTCACTTTGCACATTAATTTCTTTATATAACATGTACTTATTCATCATATACATCATATGATCCTTTCAAACAGCATATATAATCACATATATTTCATAGAATGTTCATACATATCATTCATACAAGTCGTAGAACACATTAGGGTACATAAAGGGTCAAAACGGTTCATTTTCGCACAAACAGCAGTGCTGTAATCGATTACAGGACCCCTCTAATCGATTAACAGAGAGCACACGTTTTTGACGATTGGAAATTCACTTGCTGTAATCGATTATGAACCCGTGGTAATCGATTACAGCGTCGTAAAACACGATTCTAGAGTTCCAAAACACGATTTTCCATAGCCAATGGCCAAGATAATAACCTAGAATCGTCTCAATCGTTAGAAAATATAGTCATACGAAAACCATGTAAGCTCCAGAACCCTTCTGAAAGAATTAGGCATAATTCTTTTAGAGTTATGAAAGTTTTAATGATAACAAGGTAAGCCATAAGTATAAATGTTTTACTTAAGGTTTTGCTAATATGTGCGCTAAGTGTCTCAGAAAGCTTTAAATTTTTGCAATACCATGAGCAAAGACCAAGACAAAACATCAAGTAGCCTCGAGATCAATTGATAAAATCATAGCGCCAAAGATATCAGAAAGGATGTCTCAGAAGCGCAGAAGGTGAAAACATGTTTCTGAGGAAAGAACATTGTCGCCTCAGAAGGGTCTCAGAAGACCTTGCGACTAAGTAGTTCTCAGAAGGGTCTTCCCTCAGAAGGTTCGCCTCAGAAGTCCGTACAACTCTCAGAAAGTTGGACTCAGAAGCAACCAAGTGTCTGGACTCAAGGGAGCGCAAGCAGTCTCAGAAAGCTCGCTACAACTAGCCAAGGAAGTGGGAACACGCGCACTGTGCAGTTCTGAAAAGTTCCTCATTTCGCGCTGACTGTAGCAGGGAGCCGTTCTGAAAAGGACACAGCCACATAAGCAAAGTGAAAGCTTCTAATTTCGCGGCTCTTTGATGCCTATATATATGAGTTCAATTCCAGAGCATTGTGACAAAACTTTTGCGCTAAAAACTATTTATTAAACGTGCAAAAACTCTGCTGAATTGAAAATCATCTGCGAAAACTTAGAACTTTCTCAGAAAGACAATTTTACGGAATTGTTCTTTCAACTTTGCGAAAATCTTCTAGTTCTGTATTGGTGTAAATTCTTACAATTGTAAGTTAAATCTAGAAGTCTACTAAGGGTCAAATTAAGTTTGTAACTTAATCTTAGTAGTTGGTTTTCAAAGCAAAAACAACTTTCCGAAAAAACGCTAAGTCCTTCTTTGTGTGAAGGCAGGTTTAAGTCCTCTGGTGTTTGAGGCAAAGTTCAAAGTCCTTAATTGATTAAGGCAAGGAAGTCCTCGGTTGTGAGGCAAGGAAGTCCTTAAGTGATTAAGGCAAGGAAGTCCTCTAGTGTGAGGCAAGGAAATCCACTTCGGGCTGTGAAGTGGTGGAAGTCCTTTACTTGGTAAAGGCAGTGTTGTCTGGGAAGGCACTTTAAGAAGAATATCTAAGAACTCTCAACTGAAGGTTGAGGACTGGAGTAGGTTGTTTATAACCGAACCAGTATAAAATTCTTTGTGTTAAGCTTTCCTCCCTTGCTCTTTACTTGCATAAATCTTTGAGAGAAACTCTACCACGATTTTAATATAGAAGTCTCGTGAAAACTTTATTGATTAAAATCAGAAAGCGTTTAAGAAATTATAACGTAAAGTCATTTTCTTAAGACTGCTCAGAAAGGAACTTTCTCAGAAAGACTAAGTGCTCAGAAACTTAATCTTCTCAGAAAGCAATTTCCGCTGCAAACTCTTAAATCTACCTTCTGAGTAAAAACGACTTTCTAAGTAAAAGTTTTAAGAAGTAATTTTTAAAACTTGCACGATTCAACCCCCCCCTTCTCGTGCACACATACACTTTCAATTGGTATCAGAGCTCGGTCCTTAAGGGGTTGAGCACTTCGCAGTGTCAAGGAAAAAGATCCACGAAGGGAAATATGAATTCACCAGCTGCATTCATATCAGATGGGGCTTCAATAAACAGACCTCCGATGTTTCTCGGAGACAGCTTCGACTACTGGCGTGACAGGATGACGCTGTTCATTAAGCACACCAGTCTGGACTTATGGGATAGGATCGAGAATGGAGACTATCAGCCTCTGCAGACAATTACAGAGGACGCTATAGTTGCAACAGACGTTGAGCCAGGAGTGGCACCTCCAGCACTCAGAACCTATACAAGACGAGTCCCTAAGGACGAATGGACTCAAGAGATGAAGGAGAAGATACAACTCAACTTCAAAGCCAAGTATATTCTCCTCTGTGCTTTACCCAAGGTAGAATATGACAAAATTATGTCATGTGATACTGCACAAGAGATTTGGGAAAGACTTCACATGCTGCACGAAGGTAATGACGAAGTCAAGGAAACAAAAATCTCAATGCTCGTACACAAATACGAGTCCTTTAGCATGCAGCCTGAGGAAACTATTGACAGCATGTCAATAAGATTTCTCCATATCATCAACCAGCTGAAAGTCTTGGGAAAGACTTATTCAAACGCTGAGATGGTAAGAAAAATCCTCAGAAGCCTTTCTGCAAAATGGCGTCCTAAGGTCACAGCAATCCAGGAAGCCAAGGATCTAAACCAGCTGGGTTTGGATGTACTATTTGGTTCGCTCAGAACGCATGAGATCGAACTGGAAGGGTTGCTCGGAGGACCATTCGCTTCCTCCAGACCTCAGAAGGGACTGGCTCTGAACAGTCAAGTCAGAAAGTCTTCCAAAGCTTTCAAAGCTGAAGAAGCTTCTGAGTCTGACAATGATGAAGGCTCAGAATCTGACGAAGACGACATCTCTCTCCTAGTAAAGAAAATGAAGAAAGCCTGGAGAAAGAGACCAAACAAAGGCAAGGAATTCACTCCTAAGAAAGGAAAGTCTAAGCCTTCAGATGCCACATGCTTTGGATGTGGAGAAAAAGGCCACTTCAAGACGGAGTGCCCACAAAACAAAGGGAAGAAGAAATTCATCCCTAGAAGGAAAAAGAAGGCAATGGCTGCAACCTGGAGTGATTCAGAAGAGGAAGCTTCTGAAGCAGCAAGTGAGGAAGAAGAAGCTAATGTTTGCTTCATGGCAGGAACTGACTACATTTGGAAACAGAATCTGAGTCAGAAGAGGTACCAAATTCTCCTCCTCTTTCATACTCATACGATGAGCTCTCAGAACTTTATTATAATCTTCTGAAAGACTCAAACGAGTTAGCTAACAGTTTCAGCGATCTCAAAAAATCTTTTAAAAATTTAGAAGCTGAAAATGTAAGACTAACTCAAGAAGTTCAGAACCTAAGGCTTGAGAGAGACGACTTCAAAGGTAGATATCTTGAAAGTCATGACCTGTATCAAGCATTAGAAAGTTTGTCTTCAATCACAGTAGAGAAGGCTGAAAAGGCCATGATCGAACTACAAAAGAAAAATGAACTTCTAACCTCTGACTTAGTTAAGATGGTAAATGGTGAAAAGATGCTAAGTCTTTTGCTTGGGGGTCAAAGACCCTATAAAGACAAAAGCGGTCTTGGATATGAAGAAGTCTTTGAACCACATGATCTTGATCCATTCTTAACTAAGTCACCTCGCATGTGCATTGCATGTTTTAAGAGTGGTCATGGTTCTGAAAAATGCCCTATGTTGGAAAAAGGTAAAATCTCTAAGCCTCAGAAGGCTAAGAAGAAAACTCAGAAAGCAAAGCCTTCTAAGAAGACTAACCCCTCTCAGAAGGGTAAAACTTCTCAGAAAACAAGTGCTTCTGAAAAGGGAAAACAAAAGAGTTCTGACTCTCAAAACCACAACCCTTTTAAGAAAAGAAGGCAAAAGTCCAAGAAAGGTAACAAGCAAGGACCCAACAAAGAATGGGTACCTAAATCTATTAACTTTGTGACTGCAGGTACATCATCAAGCGCTGCTCCACCACCACGATGAGCAGTGGTACCTTGACAGTGGCTGCTCGAGGCACATGACTGGAAGCAAGCACTGGTTCAGAAGCCTAAAGCCCAAGAAAGGCGGAACAGTGCGATTCGGTGATGGCGCTAAGGGAAGGGTCACTGCAATCGGAGATGTTGGTAAGGATTCCTCTCACCAAATCTCAGATGTACTTTTGGTCGATGGTTTAACTCACAATCTATTAAGCATTAGTCAATTTTGTGACAAAGGCTTAAAGGTTGAGTTTTATGCCAAGTATTGTCATGTGATTAATCTCACAAATGACAAGATCGTTCTGAAAGGAAAACGTGTTGGTAACATCTATGTTATCCATCTGGATGATCTAAAGGATCAAAACGTGGAGTGCCTTGTCTCTGTCCAAGAAGACAAATGGCTATGGCATAAGAAACTTGGTCATGCCCATATGAGACTTCTTTCTGAGCTCTCTCAGAAAGGACTTGTAAAGGGCCTTCCCAGCATTAAGTATCAGAAGGATGCAACCTGCGACTTCTGTGAAAGAGGGAAACAGACCAAGGCTTCCTTTCCCAGTAAAAGTGGTATTTCTACTCAGAAACCACTGGAACTGCTCCACATGGATCTCTTTGGACCGACCAGAACGGCTTCCCTCTCTGGAAAACGCTATGGTCTTGTCATAGTGGATGATTACTCCAGATTCACTTGGGTTTTCTGTCTAGCTTCTAAGGAAGAAACTTTTGAGAAGTTCAAAGCATTTGCGAAAAGAGTTTCAACTGAAAAGGATTCGCACATTCATGCCATTAGATCAGATCATGGTGGTGAATTTGAGAATCATGCTTTCGAAAAGTTTTGTGAAAATCTGGGCATTGCTCACGAATTCTCATCTCCCAGAACTCCTCAACAAAATGGAGTAGCTGAGAGAAAGAATCGAAGCCTTCAAGAGATGGCAAGAACAATGCTCTTAGAAAGCGAACTTTCAAAAGGTTTCTGGGCTGAAGCAGTTAACACTTCATGCTACATTCAGAATCAAGTCTTTCTGAGACCAATTCTGAAAAAGACTCCTTACGAGCTATGGAAGAATAAAATACCAAACATTTCTTATTTCCATGTATTTGGTTCTTCTTGTTTTATTCTCAACACAAAGGACAAACTCTCTAAGTTTGATCCTAAGTCCGATGATGGATGCTTCCTAGGATACTCCTCAGTCTCTAAAGCTTACAGAGTATATAACAAAAGGAGTAAATGTGTTGAAGAGACAATCCATATTAAGTTCAAAGAACTTAGTAAGGACATGTCTCAGAAAGATGCAGACTTAGAAGATGAGTTTGAGAAACTCAACATCTCTTCTGAGAAAGCCAAAAAGAAAATTCTTATAGATGATGAGACTGACTTCCAACCCATGGAACAACCATCTCTATCTAAAGAAAAATCTAGTAGCATCATCGAAGCTCCAGAACCTAAAGAATCTACTTCTCCAAATGCAATGGAATTTAGATTCTCAGAAGGTCAAGCCTCTGATGACTCAGAAAGAGAACCTTCTGTGTCTCCTTCTCAGAACCCTACTCCTAAAGGGATTAGAGGCTCAAGAGACTTGAAGAACGTCTCTCAGAATGAAGTCTTGGGTAATCCAGAACGTGGCGTAAGAACCAGAAGGAACTACACAAATCTTGCTATGGTTTCTGAACTTGAACCAGACTCCATAGAAGAGGCGTTAGATGATCCTAGCTGGGTAAATGCCATGCAGGATGAACTTGACCAATTCGAGAGAAATCAAGTTTGGAAACTAACTCAGAAGCCCAAAGGCAAGAGTGTCATTGGAACTAAATGGGTGTTTCGAAACAAACTTGATGAAAATGGTCAAGTCGTGAGAAACAAGGCCAGATTGGTTGCTCAAGGGTACAACCAACAAGAAGGGATAGACTACAATGAAACTTTTGCTCCAGTCGCAAGATTGGAAGCTATCAGAATGTTGCTAGCTTTTGCTGCACACAAAGGTTTCAAACTCTATCAAATGGACGTCAAGTCTGCCTTCTTAAATGGATACCTTTCTGAGGAAGTTTATGTAAAACAACCTCCTGGTTTTGTGAATGATACATTCCCTGATCACGTATTTAAGCTTACGAAGGCTCTCTATGGTCTGAAACAAGCTCCCAGAGCTTGGTACGATAGATTGAGCTCCTTCCTGCTTAAAAATGGATTCTCAAGAGGGAAAGTGGACACAACTCTCTTTACACTCTCAGAAGACTCTGGCTTCTTGATTGTCCAGATTTATGTTGATGACATAATATTTGGCGCAACCAATGAGTGCCTTTGCAAAGAATTCTCCAAGCTTATGCAAGGTGAATTCGAGATGAGCATGATGGGAGAATTAAAATTCTTCCTAGGATTGCAAATCAAGCAAGAGTCAGAAGGGACTGTTATCCACCAAGAGAAGTATACCAAAGAACTTCTGAGGAAGTTTCTGATGGATAAGGCCAAACCCATGAGCACTCCCATGCATCCCTCTCAAGTAATTGACTTGGATGAAGATGGTGAGAAAGTCTCAGAAAGCAACTATCGAGGGATGATTGGCTCACTTCTCTACTTAACTGCCTCCAGACCAGATATCCAACTCAGTGTTGGGATCTGTGCTAGATTCCAGTCTAAGCCTAAGCAATCACATTTAACTGCAGTTAAACGAATTTTACGATATTTAAGTGGAACTACTAATCTTGGTCTTTGGTACGAGAAGGGTTGTTCTTCTGATGTTGTAGGATATTGTGATGCTGACTACGCTGGAGATAGGATCGATCGCAAAAGCACAAGTGGCTGCTGCTGCTTCTTTGGAAAATGCTTGATCACTTGGTCTTGCAAGAAGAAAAATACGATCGCCCTATCAACTGCTGAAGCTGAATATGTATCTGCTGCGAATTGCTGTTCTCAGATGCTCTGGATTAAGAATCAGCTACTTGATTATCAATTAAGGTACACCAAAATTCCTATCCTCTGTGATAATACAAGTGCTATCAACTTAGCTAAGAATCCTATTCAGCATTCTCGATCCAAGCACATTGATATAAAACATCATTTTATTCGGGATCATGTGCAAAAAGGCGACATTGAACTTAAATTTGTGAATACTAAGGATCAAATCTCAAATATATTTACAAAGCCTTTACCCGAGGATCGTTTCAATGTTCTGAAAGGACTTCTCAATCTAAGACGTTTCTAAGTACTTTGAAATTAAAAACTTTTTCTTAGAAACCCCCCTTAGTCCTAGTTTAGACTCTGAGACAAACAATAGAACTAAGCTTCTGAGCTAGAAGTAAGAAAAACGCAGAAAACTCTATCTGAGAAAATTTGTTCTCAGAAGACTCATTCCTCAAAAAGGAGATCTTCTGAAACATTTCTCAGAAGGAGTATTTCTCAGAAGGACCACTTCTATCAGAAGGGTACCTTCCGAGAAACAAGTTACCAACGGTAACTTTTGGATAAGCGTCAGAAACGGCCAGTTACAAGCCAATTCTATAAATACTCATGGCATTGTTCCATTTAAGCACTTTGCGCTTAAAACATACCAAAACTCTGCCAAATCCTCTCCTCGCTTTCCAATCTTCATCTGCTCTCTCTCTCTCTCTGCTATCTCTACTCTCTTGTTCTTCTCTATCTCCTCTCATCTCTTCTCAAACTTAAACCTTTCTTCCAAATGGCCTCCTCTGGAGAGATTAAGGGCTTAATGAGAAACAACCTCAATGAAGTATCCGAAGATATTCTCTACGACAATGAGGAGATGCAATCCCTATTCCACAAGACTTATCTTCCAAGAAATCTTGCTATGGGAAGGGTACTACCTCTCAACGTATACAATCAAGTGGATGAACTTCAACTCACTTTCCTCAAGCAACCTGGATGGCCAGCCATGATGAGCTCCGAGGACGTGTGCTACCCAAATGTGGTGAGAGCATTCTATTCGCAAATAGAAAGGTTCACCAACAAAGGGGTCAAGAGCACGATTGCTGATCAGCCAATCCGCTTCTCCTCCTCTGACATCAACAAAATTTTCAAGACCTTAAATGGTGGTGCTGTCATCGCCGACGACCCAGAATGGGTCAAGGAGGTAGATGACTCAGAAGAAGAAGTAGTAACACTTCTAACTGGTAGCAACAGTCTACCACTCAAGGGCGTGAAGGTGCCTCATCTCACGCAAGAAGCCAGAATCATCTTCTCAGTTATCCAGCATACCCTTCTCCCTCGGATTGGAGACATGGACGCATGTCACCACCATGGACGCATGTCTACTTTACCATCTGCTGAAGAAAGAGAGGGTTGATTTTGGGAGGATGGTGCTAAACTACATGATGCACCAAGCACATCCTAAAAGAGCGCTTACAAGTCTACCCTATGGGAGTCTTTTGACCAAGATCTTAAATCACTTCTCTGTTCCCCTTGAAGACTATGAATACGTCTTCAACCACAGCAAATTCACCATGGTCACCTTCAACAACATCAAGAAGAATAAGGTACCAGAGACGGGGGCACCTAAGAAGAAGGAGGAAGCAAAGCCTTACAAGGGAGCTGCTAGCACCAAACAGCCCTCTAAGGCTGAGAAAGGAAAGGAAAAGGCTTCTGACCCCTCAGAAAGGAAGAAGAAGCAGTCAAAGGTGACTCACCCTTCTCCAACAAGGGTGACAAGGATTATGGCTTCTGAGGAAGCTCAGAAGACTCCTCAGAAGGAACCTGAGGTTGTTCAGGCTGCTGAAGACTCAGAAGAAACAACATCTGAGCAACCCATGACCAGAAAGAGGAAAGCACCTCCAACTCTCCAAGTCCCAGACATGCCACCAGAAGGGAAAAAGAAACGTGGTCGTTTGGTAAAAGCTTACTCTAAAACTCCACCTTCCTTTCTTAAATCTTCTTCTACTTCAATTCCTGTTTCTGATTCTGTTTCTGGTCTTAAACCCACCAAATTTAAAACTAAGCTCCTGCATTCCTTGAACTATCAGGGAAAGTCTCACAAAGGAGTGGGGATAAAAACCACTAAGAAACAGAGCCCGCCGAAGCCGACGGGTAAGGAAATTGTCGCAGTTGCTGCTGCTGCTGCCACTACCACCACTGCTGCTGCTGCTGTTGAAGAAGAAGCAGAAGCTTCTCATCACTCCTCCCCCTCTGGGGATGTCTCTCCTCCCAGGGAAAACGTTCAGGGGCATGGAGAAAATGTTGCTGATTCCTCTTCTGAGGAAGGAGATGCGGCAAGCTTCCGCATTGAGCATCGAACTCCAGATGCTGGAAGCTCCAAGAAAGAGCCCCAGAAAAAGCCATATGAGGTTTCTATGGTGGAACTTTCTGAGGCAACCACAACTGAAGTTGCTAATGTGAACGCTGAGTCGTTGGCTCAGACGATGCTTGACGTCCAGAAGGCACTGGATCAACCTTCTGAGACTCCAGAAGCTGCTCAGATGCAGCCACAACAACAACTACAGCATGAGGAAGCCTTACTTGAACCAACTTCTGAAGTTGGTCCCCTCTCTTCTGAGATCCCTTCGGAACATGAGGAAACTCATGTCTCAACACATGAAGTAGTGCCAGGGACCACCAGCACTGGGCTCAGCTCAGAAGTGGGCGCTGACGCTACCATGGCTGCCGGAGTTGCAGCAGTTGAGGCCTTTGTTGCCCACAGTTCCTTAGAAGGAACTCTATCTGAGAAGGACACTCAGAAGGAACCAGAGGTTCCTCCTCTAGATCTAACAGAAGTTCCTCCTCCATCCTTCAATCAACAAGGTCCTACCTTCTCGATTACGGACTCGATGATTGGTTCCAGCTTTCAGCTGGGAAGAATGGTAGTCACCCCACCCTCTGTGCAATTTCGGCCTTTCTTTGGTCGAACTGAGAAGTTGAAATCCATTGAAGCCATACATAGCCAGATCTCAACTTTCAACCTCTCCGAAGATGCTCAGACTTCTGGTGCTATGGAGCAACCATCAGCTCGGCAACCTTCTGATCTAGACCTTGCTCTAGTTTCTGAGGACACTCAGAGGCAGCCTTCTATTGAACTCGCTGCTATTGAAGACAAAGCTGTCCAAGAAGAAGAACTTCCTGAATATCAACAGAGGGATATCATCGATGAGGTACTTGAGGCTGAAGTCTCTCGCCCTCCTCCATCTCAACCCTCATCTTCTCAACAGCCTTCCACTTCCTCTGAACTACCTCCAGAATGCGCTCCGAATGCGACTCAGAGCAAGATTCTCATGGAGATATGCCAGCTGCTACGCTACATTGTCAGAAGGCAGTAGTTCTAAGTCAATGATGGCGTTTATGTCTTAACCACCCTTTTTGATGTAACAAAGGAGGAGTAGATAAATGATAAAATTTTTGTACATTGGCTATACGTAAACACTAGGCTAGGACTTAGGGGGAGCAACAACTTAGGGGGAGCAAAATATTTTGTATCTCTACAAAACCATCAATGAAAAATCATTATTTTGGCATCTCATGTTTTACTTTTACTTAATTTTATGCTTATTTTTTATTATTTGGCATCTTTTGATTTACTTAGCCTGGTATTTCTGAATTTCATACATATATTCATCATGAAATACACGCTATGTAATTGATAATCTCAAACAGTGATCATACATTGCATACTTTAACTGTTGATTATCACAGCCTTCTAAGAAAATAACGAAGCCTTCTCTCAGAAAGCTAAGTTAGTTTCTAAGAAAGCAAAAGTGCATTCTGAATAAGTTGTGAACTTACTCAGAAACACTTCTGAACTTAAGCAAAATTATTATCTTAAGACTTAAGTTGTTATCATCAAAAAGGGGGAGATTGTAAGCTCCAGAACCCTTCTGAAAGAATTAGGCATAATTCTTTTAGAGTTATGAAAGTTTTAATGATAACAAGGTAAGCCATAAGAATAAAAATTTTACTTAAGGTTTTGCTAATATGTGCGCTAAGTGTCTCAGAAAGCTTTAAATTATTGCAATACCATGAGCAAAGACCAAGACAAAACATCAAGTAGCCTCGAGATCAATTGATAAAATCATAGCGCCAAAGATATCAGAAAGGATGTCTCAGAAGCGCAGAAGGTGAAAACATGTTTCTGAGGAAAGAACATTGTCGCCTCAGAAGGGTCTCAGAAGACCTTGCGACTAAGTAGTTCTCAGAAGGGTCTTCCCTCAGAAGGTTCGCCTCAGAAGTCCGTACAACTCTCAGAAAGTTGGACTCAGAAGCAACCAAGTGTCTGGACTCAAGGGAGCGCAAGCAGTCTCAGAAAGCTCGCTACAACTAGCCAAGGAAGTGGGAACACGCGCACTGTGCAGTTCTGAAAAGTTCCTCATTTCGCGCTGACTGTAGCAGGGAGCCGTTCTGAAAAGGACACAGCCACATAAGCAAAGTGAAAGCTTCTAATTTCGCGGCTCTTTGATGCCTATATATATGAGTTCAATTCCAGAGCATTGTGACAAAACTTTTGCGCTAAAAACTATTTATTAAACGTGCAAAAACTCTGCTGAATTGAAAATCATCTGCGAAAACTTAGAACTTTCTCAGAAAGACAATTTTACGGAATTGTTCTTTCAACTTTGCGAAAATCTTCTAGTTCTGTATTGGTGTAAATTCTTACAATTGTAAGTTAAATCTAGAAGTCTACTAAGGGTCAAATTAAGTTTGTAACTTAATCTTAGTAGTTGGTTTTCAAAGCAAAAACAACTTTCCGAAAAAACGCTAAGTCCTTCTTTGTGTGAAGGCAGGTTTAAGTCCTCTGGTGTTTGAGGCAAAGTTCAAAGTCCTTAATTGATTAAGGCAAGGAAGTCCTCGGTTGTGAGGCAAGGAAGTCCTTAAGTGATTAAGGCAAGGAAGTCCTCTAGTGTGAGGCAAGGAAATCCACTTCGGGCTGTGAAGTGGTGGAAGTCCTTTACTTGGTAAAGGCAGTGTTGTCTGGGAAGGCACTTTAAGAAGAATATCTAAGAACTCTCAACTGAAGGTTGAGGACTGGAGTAGGTTGTTTATAACCGAACTAGTATAAAATTCTTTGTGTTAAGCTTTCCTCCCTTGCTCTTTACTTGCATAAATCTTTGAGAGAAACTCTACCACGATTTTAATTAAGAAGTCTCGTGAAAACTTTATTGATTAAAATCAGAAAGCGTTTAAGAAATTATAACGTAAAGTCATTTTCTTAAGACTGCTCAGAAAGGAACTTTCTCAGAAAGACTAAGTGCTCAGAAACTTAATCTTCTCAGAAAGCAATTTCCGCTGCAAACTCTTAAATCTACCTTCTGAGTAAAAACGACTTTCTAAGTAAAAGTTTTAAGAAGTAATTTTTAAAACTTGCACGATTCAACCCCCCCCCCTTCTCGTGCACACATACACTTTCAAACCATTCATAAAAATACAATTTAAACACTTTTTAATCGGTGAAAACACTTTTAATTTCAAAACCAATCGGTACAATTTACCCCTTTCATGAACCCTAATGGGAAAAACAACAAGAACATCAATTTCATCAAAAATCATTATCATCATGCATGAAATTCAACATTTAGAATGTCTAAACCCCGACGTTCCCCGTGAATACTCTTTCTCTCTCTAAACCCACAAACGGTCCGGTGACAACGGTGACACTTGATGATGAAAAGAAACCGGTGGTTATGTGTATTTCGGTGTGAGGATCAAGAATATGTGGTCGGTTTCTTGATCGTATGGAATGGTTATGGCTTTGTATATTTTTGAGAGAGAGACCTATGGAGGCTCAAAGATGGAGAGAGAGGGTTTTCTGATGGAATGAGAGTGGTATTAGGGTTTACACACGTGGTGGCTAAGTTAAACATGCTCTGGAGTCACCGTGGGGCCCGAACGTCACTTAAACGTGCTGAAAAACGCGTTCTGCGTACATGGTAATCGATTATATCGATTTTGTAATCGATTACACATGGCGAAAACAACTGTAATCGATTACCATGGGATTGTAATCGATTACTGTGCTGTGAAAAAGCTCCAAAACACTTCTAAAACGTCCTGACTCGTACTTTAACATCCATATATCCTTTTTAAACTTTAAAGATCATGAAATCACATACATGGGCACATAAAACACATAACATACAATACTTTAAGCTAGGAGAAACTTATCCACTCAAATCCAATTAAGTCCCAACTAAGGTTCTTTACCCTTAATTTCTCTTAATTGGGACTTAATTAAAGATCGGGGTGTTACAGTACACATCATCTGTATAGTATCCATTTGTCTTAATACAATAGCACACATCATTTGTATAGTAGCATGACACATTCAATTCACAACAATAGCACACATTGCGTACCAACTAGACACATTAAATTATCTTACAACACACAATGCATGTTAATATTGTACATTATTCTAATTAGCATCGTATAATGTATTCTAAATGGATACCATATATTTTCAAATAAAAAAATAGCATATATTCAATTCATAAAAGTAGCACAGATTGTACGTAAAAAAAAATATGATCACTATTATTTGAACAAGAAGATTGAAAAAAAAATCACTTGGAATGTGTGCTTTGTATAGTTAAATATTTTTTTAACAATTCTACATATTTTTATTTATAAAAAATATTGTTCCGAATGAACATATAAATTATAAAAATGCAAAAAAAAAAATGATTAATACTTACTTGCATCATGTAATCGCTTAAAATGATATCCATATAGTATTTGGTGCGAAAAGAATCTGAATTGGTGTTGAGCTAAGATAAAAGGGGAAACAATCCGCACAATAAATGGACAAAAATCATAACTGAATTTTTTAAATTTAATGCTATTAATTTGGAGTGAGTCATCTTTAGTTGGATATACGTTGTAGAGTACAATGGTTGTACGGGTAACTTTTTTGTATTTTTCCTATTGTATTTTCTGTTGGTTGTTGCAGAGTTGCATTAGGAAATGGTTAGTGTGGAGGAAGCAATTTTGAAATTAGATGCACTTAAATTGTAATTGATGAGTTTGTATTTGGTAGGAGAAGTATAGCAACTCATCATTTCAATTGCCGTGCCCTGTTTTGTTGTGCTCTTGTTGGTAGCATCATCAACCTTAATCCGTGAATTCTTTTTTCATTTTTTTGGGTTGTTGTCGGCAGGTTCTTGTAGATTTGTGGAGGAAGGATCAGTTTGAAGTCCCTTGAAGGATCTCTTTGAAAATCAAGTTCATAATCATTGGAATCCTTGAGTTTGAGATAGAAAACTCCTTGGTAAGTGTAGTCGAGTATCATTGTGTACGGTTCTTCCATTTTGTAGAACCTAGTCAGCTCAGGCAATCCTTGAATGATAGTAACACTGCTTGGTTTCACTTTAATCTTCAGAGGAATGAAATTATCCTTGCAGTCTATAGTATAAGTTGTGTCGTCATGGATCTCATCACTATAATTGTTGATGAACTTGACTGATAAGAAAGCAATTACCTGTCAAAATAATGTGACTTTAGTAATCACTGGTAGATAATTATGATTGTTTATAGTGTTTTTTACTGTTAACAAATGTTAAATATATTGAATAATTATTATTCATAATTTGGATTGAATATGAAAATTTGTTAGGGTTTAAAATTGTTTACCTTTGTAGGATCCATGGTTACATGAAACCTTCTTATCCCTTCACTTGGCCAATGTTGCCTAGTTGCAGAGAACATGTCTTAACCTACATGGTGAGAGTTGAAATAAAAAATAATAATAAACTTGCTATAATAGGTTAATTAGAAGATTTGTTTAGACCCTAAAAGTCCATGATTGCAGTAAAGTTGGAATATATTGTCAAATAAAATAGATTTAGGTATTGAACATTGCTAATAACTACAATGGTTGTTGTGTTTTTTTTTTTTTTTGCATGCAAAAAAAAAAAATCATGTAGATGGAAGTATTCAACCTAAATTAAGAAGAGGTATTTGAAAGAGGTAAAAGTAAACGATGTTGGGAAAAAGATAAATCCATAAAACCCAAGACCACTCATATTGAATCATAGAGAAGATGTAGAAATAAAAAACGGAAGCGTACTTGATGCCATAGAAATCGATTGATGCTTTGGGTCTCTTTAGTTCTTGATGTTGATTGATCTGGTTCTTGATCTTCCAAACTAGTGAGTGCTCCTTAGGGTTCTACCTCTCTGCTGATGGGATAACATGAAAGGAGGCAACACTCACAGTTTGGGGACCATAACCTCTTTATATAAACAACATAACCCTAGTTTCTAATTCAGCCCATCATAGAATTAGTAACTGGGCCCAAATGGTATCTACACATATCAAAGCCCATACTCACTTAATAAGATGTTTATGCCCATACACTAATAATAATTTAAATTTACCAGATCACTTTAATATTGGGCTAAACTTTATAATAGCACATATTTATATTTACACTAAGTCCATAAAATTCTAACAATCTCCCACTTGGACATATGTGTATATATAAATACAAAACCATAACTTTATGAGCTCTAAATTTGCTATTATCTCGAAAACATCTTTAAACAATCTCGTCCATCAACTATGTTGATATAGGACCAAGGCAACTTTCGTCATATTTTTTCATAACTAAGTTTTCCATGATCACAAATATCATCACAATTAAATGACATAGATCAAGCATGGATGTGTAGCATGGAAATTACACGTAATGTGATCACACATGCCTATTTCCAACTGGTCCAAACTTTATTCTTTATGAGATCAAATTAAATAATCCAGAGTGATAAATAAAACCAAATACTTTATTTCTGCAGAAAATATCCATAAACTTAAGGTGTGTCTGTGAAACACATGAGCATCCAAATAGATACTCCCACTAAAACAATATATCATATAAAATGATATTACACCAAAATGAGTACTTAACTCAAGAAAGACCATAGGTTTGATTTATTTAGTAAGCGGATCCGCAATTATGGAGTTTATGTTAATATGCTCTAAAGACACCTTAATCACTTTGTATTTCCTTAAATAATATGATTATAAACAATTTGTCACAAAATAACTTAAGTGGTCTTTCAACTTTATTCAAGAATTTGCAATTATGTGACAAAATTACATAATCATATTAACTTGATATTTCTTAATGAGCAATAAGCTCAACTGCCTTAGTGAAAAAGAGCAATGAGTGCCTGATTGACACTCTACCAGAGTATTGCTCCTCCAACAAGTATAGAAATATAAAAAAAAAAGAATCTATAATTCTCTTGGCATCTGACAAAGTCGGCATCTATATTCTTGATGATCTCTACCTTTACCTGACTTCTTGAATGTGAGCATGTGATGTTTTGTTCTTTAATGAAACCATAAGCCTTACTTGGTTGTTAACCAATAATTTATTGTCACATTACTCAAGTATCTGCCTAACACTCAATAATGTACACAATATCCAAACGCGTACGAAATTGAACATGCCTCAGACTTCCAACTTCTAGAGTATGAGAAATCTTTTGCATTTCTTTAATTTAAACATTCATTCTTAGGGCACTCATTGAGACTAAACTTGTCTCCCTTAGCAATATGGGTATTATGTGTTCTGCAATTCTGAATGTCAAATATCACGAGTCCCTTAAAATGGTAGCTGTTTTGCGACAATTTAAAAATAGCTCGAGATAATCTCGACACATCTGAATTCCTAATGCAAAAGATACTTCCCAAGATCTTTCGTATCAAATATCTTTGATAGACTCCATTTGATATTGTGAACCAAAACTTTATTATAGTTAGCAAACAATATATTATCAACATGTAATGTCAAAATATATGTTCTCCCACTGAACTTAAGAATTACAAAATCATGTCCTTATTTATCTCAGAGCCAAATGAGATAATAATTAATTATATTTGTAATATCCTTTACTAAAATTGGGGATCTGGCATAAGCTCATTGATGATTAAACCATATTCTTTATATTCATCTAATGAAACTTATGATATTAATATGCAACATATGTTAGAGTGAAACCTTTTAGAACAAGACATGCTTTATCTTTCTCCACATTACCTTTTGAACCTCCAGATTTAAATATTAATCTGTAACTAATGAGATTCATACCTTCAAGTAATGAGATAAGTACCTAAAAGTCATTGTTCATCTCTTCACTCTTGACATCAATCCACATTCGAGAAATGAATATACCTTTCATGTCTTGATAAAAGTTGATTAAATCATTTTCTTTCATAAATCCATTTTTTTTATATATATTCCTAGCTAGAGGAACATAATAACAATTTTTTTCTTTCTCTATTGGACTGTCTTAATGACATAAGTTCTTGAGTTTATTGAGTTTGCTTTTAAGTATACTTTCTTTATCTTGATTGGAGAAAATTATCAACATTCTTTTTTAACCTTATCTCTCCCCTCAAACTCAATATCCTCAATGATGCAGTGAGATCATAATAACTTTATACCACATATACCAAAAAAATTATTCAACTAAGCAGTTGTTGACCATCTTTATGTCCAACTTTTCTTTATTTGACCGACAAAATATATCTGATTAACTCCAAATATATAAAAGCCTTATACTGAAAAAATATTTCCAGTCTGAAAATTCATAAGGAGTTTTGATCACTACCTTAGTTGAAACTTTATTAAGAATATAAGCTGCAATATTTTATTCCTTAAATATATTTACAACTAAGACTTCTCATAGGAGATAAAGGTGTCATAAACTTAAATGGATCATGTTTTCACATAAAAAATTAAATAAAAGAGCTCCAAAAATAAATAAAAAATTTATTGACACCAATCTCTTCCTGATTATTTATTTTTCTAAACAGACATTGCGACTTAAATAGCCCAATACCATACCGAAAAGAGAAGTATAGTTGTCCTCTTATGTCAAATATGACATTCAACAATTCATCCTTTATGTGTCCCAATATTATTAGAAGTGATAGCCAAAATTTATATATACACATAAATTTTGTTTCCTGCGCTATTTCTTCTAAAGTGGACTAATAATAGCAACTTTATTCTTTTCTTTATATTTTGTCCTTAAAGGTGTTTGCCAAATGAGTACTTTTATTCTAGTCTTAACACACTTCTCTTCTTTTCAAAAAATAGTTTAGCTATTTTTTCCTTTAATCAGTTACAATAACTGACATTAAACCAAATAAATTCTGTTTGAAGAGAAGTCAAAACTAAATGCAGAGACATATCATTAGATAACTCTAACTTTAATGCATTTAGTTTCAAAACAAGATAAGACATATCCATGATGTACTTTCTTAAATTTTGATTTCCTTAACACTTTATTGAAAACAAGTTCGATAAAATTGCACTTATTTTACCTTATTGCTTTTGATAAAGCCCTTTAGAAAACAATAATTATCTTCACACCTAATACCTTTTTCAGACAAATTGCCCATGAATATTTATATAACTTCATGCTTCAAGATCATAAGACTTGTGCAATCAGAATAGTCTCACTTCTCAAAGTCCTCCAATTTTATTTTTATTTTTTTTAATTTCCTTATGAGAATCTTTATCCATAAGAGAAATGAGTTTATTCAAACCTTAGTGCACAATCCAAGATCAAACAGCTATAATAGAAATAATAATTTATTATATTCCTATTCCTTAGTGCTAGTGTAATTCAACGCATGAGTAGACTAATAATGGCAGATAACACAAACATATATAAAAATAAAAATATAATTAGAACAAAACAATATACTCAAACAAATTTTATAAATTCAAATAATGGTGGGCCCATCACAAGATACCTAGCACAACATTAATATTTAGTCTTTGGACAGAAATATTAACTTGTAAGTGGTACTCTCAATGTAGTAATGAAGTATTGATAGTAATTCCTGTCAAACAACAAATTCATCTTTGGACAAACATGTTGTTCACATGGAGCCTAATAACCACCACATACTCATTGCCACACCTATAGGTATAATTCAGTCAGGTATAGACCTTCCTTTGGGCCGATCAATACCCGTATGAATTCTGAATAGTAGTTAAATATTGATAATAAGTCCTGTCAAACAATAAGTCTATCTTTGGATCGACTTATCATTCACATGGAACCTAACAATTATCACATATTTATCACTACAAGTGTGTGCATGTAATTCAGTCAAATATTGACCTTCCTTTGGGCCGACCAATATTCGCAAGAATTACTTACTCCTAATTGTCCTTATGTTCCAAAATAAATCAACCTAAGCAATAGAGGCTACTTTGGGCAGCATATCACTTCAATAATCAATCTATCATAGAACTCATACAATTGTTGCTTGAATCCTTATGTAACACTGTTATGAATTTATATTCATTACTCAAGTGAGCAGAAAATTCGCCACCAAATGTATTGACCTTCCTTTGGGCTGATCAATACTTAACGAATTACATGCCAACAATTATCCTTATATTTTAAAATAAATCGACTTACACAACAGAGGCTACTTTGGCAGCTTATTGTTTAGCCAATTTACTCCAAAATCCAAAATTATTTACAAATCATAGTGCAACAATCACCATAGTTACTCTATCATGTGATCCCAATAGTCTTTAGGAGTACGGTATCAAAATCAAGTACCTCAATTTTTTTTTTTATAAAAAAAAACATCCCAAACCAGATATTTTAAAAATAGGGAATCACACGTGTTAGAGCTAAATCCTTATTGGCATCTCGAAAGAGAGACATGAGAACTAACATGCCAAAACAAATGGGAGATTAACACAATGTCAAACCAATTAGGAGAGCACACATCCTAAAACTCATCAAATTCTGATTAAAACATAACAATGACAACAAAATTCAATTCCAAATTCATGTACAATATGAATTATAAATCCCAAAATAATAATTATATAAACCAAAAAGCAAAGAACCATTTGGCATATATAAATAAGCACCAAATAAATCAACAATATATATATATATAAAAGTACCTAAAAAAAAAAAAACTTCTGACTCCATAACATCAAATGAGCCAGATACTTATGCCTTATATATATAAAATTGACATGAACATCTTATGCGTGCATCATATATGGCGAGAATTCAAAAGCAAACAAAGATATGAAACAAAAAAAAACTTATATATATATAAATCCTGAACACGAATACGTATACAGTATGCAAGTTCACAAAAAAAATCAAAGGCATATGTATATATATATATATATATATGTGTAAACCCTAAATCACAACAAAGTAATTAACAAAAACTCAAGTCATGCACGTTTAATCGAAAATCAAAATATTATTTTCTCAATGGTTCAACTATGAATGGCTCTGATACCACTTGTTGGGAAAAAGATAAATCCATAAAACCCAAGACCACTCATATTGAATCATAAAGAAGATGTAGAAATAAAAAACGGAAGCGTACCGAATGCCATAGAAATCGATTGATGCTTTGGGTCTCTTTAGTTCTTGATGTTGATTGATCTGATTCTTGATCTTCCAAACTAGTGAGTGCTCCTTAGGGTTCTACCTCTCTGCTGATGGGATAACAAGAAAGGAGGCAACACTCACAGTTTGGGGACCATAACCTCTTTATATAAACAACATAACCCTAGTTTCTAATTCAGCCCATCATAGAATTAGTAACTGGGCCCAAATGGTATCTACACATATAAAAGCCCATACTCACTTAATAAGATGTTTATGCCCATACACTAATAATAATTTAATTTTTCCAGATCACTTTAATATTTTGCTAAACTTTATAATAGCACATATTTATATTTACACTAAGTCCATAAAATTCTAACAAACGATTGTTGAAGCAAAAAGTAAAAAAAAAAAAAAAAAGTTTAAATTTAACTTAGACTACTCGAATAGGGGAAGAAGATTAACCTTTTGCGAGATTCTCTGCGTCGTTGTCTTCTTCTCCTTGTCTTCGAACGTTCCTTTAGTGGAATGAAAGCGACAGTGATGAAGAGATGTTTTTATCTACTTGTGGTTGTATTTGAGTAGAGAAATGGTGGGCTATTAGACCGTTTTGGTCTACATGTTGGGTTACATATATATTTTATGTTACATTTGAGTTAATGTATCTAATTTTTTTTTGCGCATGTGTTTTTTTTTTTCATTTCTTTTTGAACACTTATAGTTCACAGTTGTTATATGGGCTTCATTGTGATATTGACTTATATAAGAGTAATTTTTGGGTGGTTATGGACCGTCACGTAGGATTATGGTTCAGTCACCCAAATTATGTCATGTGTTCATAAATAATGTCATATATTTATATCTTATATTATTATTAATTAAAAATATAATCAAACTTAATTTATAATTTACTTTTTATTTTAAAAAATTTAAAAATAATGGGATCACTTCTTAATAAAAAAATTAAATATTTAATTATAATATTATTTAAATAAATATGACGAAAAATTTGAATTTATTTTTTATTAAAATAATTATTTTTCTTTTTATTTTATTATGATCTAAATTAATTAGTTTTTATAAAATTTGAACAATTTAAAAATATTAAAATTAAATATTTTTTTACTTATTAAGATGTGGATGCTAATCTTTCTTATTTTTTAAAAATAATAAAAATACAAAAAGAAATAACTATGATTAGTTTTTTAATTATTAATAATAATTCCTACGAACACATGATATTATTTGGGAGGTTGAATATTAATTCTACGTTAAAATAAAATATATATTTTTTATTGAGATGTGGATCCCCTTATATTTTTAAAAATAAGAAATACATTAAAAATCAAATATAATTAGATTTTTATTTAATAACAATATGCTATATTAACACATGGCACCATCAATGGACATATGACATGATTTGGGTGGTTGGACCATAATCTTATACCGTCTATGACCACCCAAGAATTTCTCCTTATATAATAATATTATTCTTTAGATTGTGTACAACTATAGTTCACATTAAGTGTTATCTTATTTTTTCTTTTATTATTTGTTTAAAATTTTAGGACATGGACATATAAAATATTTTTTGAAGTAATGATTCTGTTATGAGTTATATATATATTGAATGGAGATGCTAAGATTTGTTTATCCATACAAGGAAAAATTGGTAATCTAAAATGTGAAAAAATAAAATATGAAAGAGTTTGGATTTTAAACTTTACAGAATATGGTAGTGGAAAATTATTATAATAATATAATAATGCATGCAAGAGAGGAATAGATTCTAATATAATAATATTCACATGTCTAGATTTATCAAATAGAAAATATTGACATGTCTAAAAGATTTTGACACGTGTGTGGATGTGCAATCTCGATCTTATCCACGATTGTAGATAAAGTTAGATTTGTCTACTGTTTTAGAGGTGAATTATATTTACACATCAAAAGTCCAGTTGTTGTCCACGACACAACATAGATCATTAAGGCAAAAAGTACATCCCTTAAGTTATAATCAAAATATATTTGTTAATAAATAGGAGTTTACTTTCCCATTACATGACTAATATGACTTTTCTTTCTTGATCTTGGT
The DNA here is from genome assembly GCA_013621005.1 of Aeschynomene evenia. Taxonomy (NCBI): domain Eukaryota; kingdom Viridiplantae; phylum Streptophyta; class Magnoliopsida; order Fabales; family Fabaceae; genus Aeschynomene; species Aeschynomene evenia. Next base: position 47,220 of record RYYW01000160.1, on the reverse strand, counting down.
CAGCATGGGTAGGTCTGCAACTTTCTTGGTTGAATCATCATCGATGGAGATCTCCAGATCAGTTGATGAAATTGGCCTTTTGGAAGGTGTTGCTGATTGATGGGTGCATTGGCTGGAGGAGTCATCAATATCAGCAACCTTGGTGTTGAAAGCAAGAGGTTAATTTCGTGAGTATCTCATAAATATATGTTATTATAATGAGTTATTTAATGTGTAAGCTTTCATTGAAGTCGATTTTGAGTGGTGTTATTGTTTTAACTATTCTTTTGGCGGAGAACTGAGTACACATTGTTGTGTCTTGAGATGAGTCTTGGGAATCTTCTATATAGTACTGTTGTAGCTGGAAAATACAATTAATATTAGAAATTTACGGTATAAGTTTTAGCAATGGAAGAAATAGATGTTATGCAGTACAATTGTTAGTATTAGTGTGTTATTAATTATTAATTACCTGATGCACTGAGTTTTCTGAAAATTCACTGAATGATTCAGCATTCCCAAGTGCAGGTGTTGGGTAAAGCTGTAAATACATAACTTGGTTAAGTTGGGTTAAAATTTGGAGAATTCATTGTTAACAGATTAGAAAGGTATGATAGTGTGTACTGTTATTAGTGGAGTGATTTCATCTAGGTCTTCATAATCTGCGGTGGAATTCCCCTCATTAGGTTAAAAACCTACAAGGTATTTGTGCCACATGAGTCTATTGATTATTTGTTGACTGATAATTCAACTTGGTCCTGTTTGTATATAGGATTAATGTGAATACCAAAACATTGTTGTAATTCTGGATGAAATTAGAGATTAGGTTGGGATCATCAGTCAACTTCTTTACAGTATATCCAATTGAAGGATTACTGAGGTTGTAGTTATTGACCTCGATTGTCATCATATATTATTTGTTAAGAATACAATCTAATTCATTGGGTATGCCTTCCAAGTCACCTTCCTTTGTGTAGGAGTTATATAGCATAGTCAGATAACATGAAATAATAGAGGGATAGATAGAGTTTAGAAATTTGGTATAGTTAACCTTGATTAGTTTGTTTTTGAGATTGTTTGTCGTCTGACCAACAATCTTGAAGGCGATGTTGTCAAATAGGATAACTAATGCAGAAGTTCCTTGATTATAAATCACATCAAGATGTAGGCAGAACCTATAATTATGAACATTATTGGTAATTGTGAATAATTAATATGGAATATAGAACAAAGAATTTTGAGGGATTCAAATGGACAAAGAGAAATATTACCTAGGTATGAACCTCTTAGGTAGATCTGAACATTCTGGAAAATTCAGAGTTCCATCAACAACTTTGATTTTGTTACCATGTGTTACACAAGCATCAAAATATCATTCATGTTTTGTGAGTATTTTGTTGATGGTAGCTATAGTTGTGTACACTCCAGGATGTGAAAGACATTAATATTTCTTTATAAAATGAAATATGTTATAAAAGGAAATCACAGTAAATATTCTGTGAAAATAATTGCATTAACTTGGCTTAATGATTGAATCTCCTCTAAAGTTTTCCAAGTGTCAAGGTCAGAAAATTGTGTTACAGTCATTCATCGGGTTAGAGATTGAGCTTGGGAGCAAGTTTGGAGTGAGAATGACTCTAACTTTACAAATCTGAATATGTTACAATATACTTAGTAAGGAGGTGCAATCCAGGTCATCATTCAAATTTTGTAAAGAATGATTGGAATTTTTTTTAAGTTTATATATATATACCTTTTTTGGTAAGGTTCAGCTTCTGGTATTACAGGGTTAATCATAAATTTAGAAGCATTCCATGCAGTAGTTATTTTAATTTCAGCTGGAACAATCAACACTATTAGTGTTTGCATTTAGGAATAAATTAAACACATTCTATGATTAAAAATGCAGTAATGTTACATACATCATGTAACGTGGATAGCACACGTTGGATACAAGTTGGACGTATTTATGTTGTACGTCAAACATTATTGTTAAAAATGTGGGTCAGTTGAGTTTACCTCCAGAAGGGGAGATCATGGCTAAATGCACAACAGCAATCATAGAGCATTTGGAATTTTCTTCTATCAGTGCTTCCGCAACATCAACATGGTTGCCAAAGATGGTGCATTTAAGCTTGACATTGCTGTGATGTATAACGACATTTTGTTAGATAATTTTGCAGAAGATTTTGTTAAAGAAGTAAAGGCATAATAATGAGATGATGTATGTGTATGGAATGAGTAAATATTACTTGATGTCTGTTAGGTAGATATTTTTGTATTTGCTGGGTGCTCCATTCCTTTGGAAAATGGAGGATGACTCAAATTGTGTGATTTCTCCAATTACATCTTCAATTGGATTATATATAGTTTTTTTAGGGTTATCAAGGGGTAATATATGTTAAATATTATGGATGATAGTTTTTTTATCTATAAGGAAGCTTGCAGGTACATTTCCTTGAAGGATTTCATGAAAAGGGACAAAAGAATAGCTGAAGAGGGGGATTGTAGCAATTGCAGGAGTTGCTACTGTCCCAGCATGGAAGGAAATTTTGTGTTTGTTCCGTGATGCCCTGATCTACCAATTATTTTTCTCGACAATGAATTTCTAGATGACATATATTTGGCCTTCTTTCATAATTCCAATGTGTTTGTTGATGAGTTTTAGAGTAGCAATAGAAGCTTGTATGGTGTACCCCTGGATATTTTTCATTAAGAAGGAATTATTGGGATTAGAACTATTTTAAAATGGTTAAACATGATTTCAATATAGGAGGACATACCTTGTCATCAAGTAGCAACATCTGTAAACTTGATATTACATTTGGGGAGTTTGGGTAGGAAACTTCCCACAACCGGATTATGCGAACACAAATCCTCCATGACTCTTTCTGAGGTGTCAGAACATCTAAGCTTGAGAACCTAGGGTTACTCAATGCTAGGTTACTGTAATTTAAGAATAAACAGGTTAGGCAAATATGTCACATGAATTACTTGTGCATAGAAATTTGAAGTTGAGATTACAGAATTATAACCTGGTCATGAAAGCAAGGATTACACTATTGTCAGTTGTAAAAATGAAACATACTGAAAATGCGGATGTATGAATGTTATGTTGAAGATGTAAGTATGCAGCTGAATGCAAGTGTAAGCTAATTGTAAGGACTGTATATGAAAAAAAATGTTAAATTGAAAAATTATTGACAATATAAATTTAGAATATCTCTTTATAGACAACATTAGTTGTTGTAAATAGTGGTGTATTATCTTTGTCATGGATAAAAATGCGTAGTCCTTTTTTCCTTTTAATCCTTGACAATGCAACATAGAGTTGGCCATGGGTGAAAACTGGACTTGGAAGATAAATCCTAACAAAGTCTAGTGATTGCCTTTGACTCTTGTTTATAGTCATGCAATATGAGATAATTATTGGGAATTGTCGACGTTGAAATTGGAAAGGCCAAATAGATTCAGAAGGGTTCATTGTCATATGAGATATGAAGACTTGTTGTCTAGCCTTGGGGCCACACATTAATTCCCCTCCAATTACATGAGTTCCCAAATGGGTGATGATTAACCTAGTTCCATTGCAAAGTCCAGCTATTTGGTCTATGTTTCGAATTAGCATGATCGGAGTTCCAATTTTGAAAGTGATTATGTGGTTGGGTAGGCTAGAGCAGTGCAATAAATTTATATATTCAATTCGATGAATATCTGCAAATGATGAGTTCTGTTATGTAGCCTTACAAATAGAGTCTGAACTTAGATATTCTCGTGCTTCTCCAGGGATAGTATATATTTAAGATGTAATCATTGACCTTGTGCACGACATCAACAGTTGGTGCTAAAATTGCTCTTGAGCTGAGGTAGCTTGGGTTATTGTTGTTTGCATGTAGTGCTGGGTATGTTGCATCTAGAATTGCTTGGATAGGATCAGTGAAATCAGTGATAAATAGCTCATGAGGAATCTCAATTTCAGCTTCACCATCGTTTGGTTCTGCAAGTTTTTCGTCCCCGGCGTCTAAAATCCATTCTACAAAAGCTTTAGTTTCTTTCATGTCTTGCTGGTTTGAATCTATTTGTAGTCTCATATTTTTGGTGAGGTTCAACACTTCACAAAATGGCCACAAATATGATGATTTCAGTGATGAATTTATTATATCAGCACGCGTTCCTTGTGGGATGACAAGCAGAATTTGTTTGAAGTCTCCTCCTAACACAACAATTTTTCCAGCAAATGATTTTGATGTGTCGGCATGTGGTTCAAACCTTAGAAAATCTCGAAGCAAACGGTCCAATGCTTCAAAGTATTGTCTCTTAATCATTGGCGCTTTGTCCCATATGATAAGCTTGGTAGTGTTTGGTAGTTGTCCTAAGACAGTGAAGACAGAGACACAGAGACACAAATGGACAGAGACACAAAGGGACTGTCTCTATATGGTGTTTGGTAATAGTGGACAGGACACAAAAAATATTTTTGTATTGTGTTTAATAATAGTGTACATGATATAAAAACATGTAAAAATGACATTGGATATACATAATGGGAATTATGTTAAGTGATGAAGGGTATACTGGTCATAAAGTTTCATTAAAAGGAATAGCAGTGGATCCTAATGAAGATCGGGAACATAAAAACCGAAAGTAGTAGGAATAACAGATGTGACCGTAACGAACCCAGTGGCTGGAGAAAATCTGACTGTAATAAGGTCATGGACGGGCGGAGGTGGCGACAGGTGCTCCATCTCCTAGAATTGGGGCATAAGAGAGAAAAAGAATGAGAAAAGAATTCTCAGTGAATCATCAAACGATACTCGGGCTTGGTACCGCTTATGCCAATTCTAGCTATTCAAACCAACGTTCTCTTTTCTGAATATAATCTTTATTTTAAAAAGTGAGACTCGTTGTTTTGAATAGTCATCAACCTACTTTGCCCGAACTATAGGGGACCTATGAGTTCTTCTATGTTATCGCGTAACTAGCACCCTACGTAAGTTCTATCAAGCGTCGCATCCTCAGAATCCTCCTTAGGTCGTACTAATGAAGCTCCTAGGGACACTTCGCAAGCTTAGAACTTCTTCGTCTTCATGGAACTAGGGATTAGCCGTTTTCCACTTTCATGAGCGTACGCGTATCACAAGCATCATCGGGAACACCCCGGAATAATTCATAATCATCATAATCTATACTAATATATAAAGTGGATACCAAAATAAAACTGCTATTTTGGTGTCCACACTCATTCATCCAATTTAAAATACGTGTATTAATCTATGTCACACACCCCAATTTAACATACGTGTACTAGAATACGGTTTCCACCCCACTTACTTCCCCCACACTCTTGGTTTCATTATGATCAATTTCCTTTCTCTGTTCATTTCCCCTAAAACAAACCTTCTTCTCCCTCACGGTTTCATTATCATCCATTTCCTTTCTCTGTTCTTTTCCCCAAATCAAACCTTCAACCATATAAATGGCTTCATCAAGCGCCGGCCTCGCCAAACCTTCCTTCTCCGGGACTGCCTCCTCTCTAAGAATCTGTGCTCCGCCTTTCTCAAGCTAGACGGTGGTGGGCATTCGGCGGTTGCGGCCATGGATGCCGGAAAGCCCACCATCAAAACCAACGCGGAGGGGCAGAGGACGACTCACTCGGTGGTGGCGTACACGAAGAATAGTGAAATTCTGGTGGGGCAGATTGCGAAATGCCAGTCTGTACTGGACTCGGAGAACACGTTCTTCTCCGTCAAGAGGTGGACGAGGAGTAAGTACGACGCCGATTTCTGGTCAGGTAACCTTTCAATCACACCACTCACTTATGTTAACTCCACTAAAACAAACAGTTATAAAAAACCTCTCATTTTCAGTTTCAAAAACCAACTTCCCTCACAGTTATACGCCACTCACTTCCTCTTCTATGTTGTTTTGGTATTTGAATTTAATAATTTTCTCACTAAACTGCCCTGCACTGAAGCAAATCAGTTTCCATCCCACAGAGTGAAGAAGAGGAGCCCTCACTCAAAGCAGATTTGTTTTCAACCATGGGGGAAATGAAGCGAAGCAATTTTGAAACTTCAGTTGACACTTAAAGGTGAGAGTGATTCTTCCTTTAGAATCCTCTACCCAAACTTTTTTATTTTTTGGATTTGGTTTTCTTTTCTCCATCATGTAAAGAAATTGAACATTTCATCTTCATTCATCTTCTATCCTTCTTTGGTATACAATTTTTTCTCTTCCCTGCAAAAAAATTAAAACAAAAATGTACTTAACCGCCACATATTCATCATCTCCGGTCACCACCCTTTGTTCAACCCATCCTCCCAGATACGGTGCAACCTTGAGATGAGATCTGAGAACCCAGTGAAGGAAACAGAGAATGAGTGAAGAGGGGTGGGTATCTTGAGGAAGATCAATGATGGGTTCCTCATTTTATTGCAGTCTTCAGGTACTACACCAAGAATGCTCATTATGTTTGTTGTGTTTTATATATGTTGGATTAGAGTTAGTTTTTGCGGAAGCTTTTAATAGTTTTCAATTTTATTTTTTGTTTTTTATTTTATTTTTATTTGTATATTTTTATATTTTGATTTATGCTTCTCTGTTATTTTGGTAGGGAACATTAATTTCTTAGAATCCTCTATTTTTCTAAATTCATTTACCAAAAAATAATTATTTTTTTGTTTCTCTGAATTTAAGGGATCAAATCAAAGTTCTATTATTCTACATGATTGAAGCATGTTATTTTTGTATTGAATATTCTTATATGTCACATGCTTCGTTTGGAGGATTGATGGTTTTATAAGTTCTATTGAGTCTACCTGATCCTTATTTATAAGTTCTATTCAATATGTCATTTCCATTGCACTATGTAACCCTTGCAGTTATAGGTGATGCTTACATTTAATTGGTAAAGCTAATGAAGTGCTTTAACTGATTTTGTAGTTTTTCATCTTTCATGTAATTGGTAAAGACTAGGTTACGTGATAATGTTATGATATATAATGGATGCTATTTGTTCAAGTGATTCATTTTTTTCTATTGCTTATTTTGTATGGTTTAGTTCTTATTGACTCTATTTTATTTTTGAATGTTTTGTTGATTCCTGATTTCTTTTATTTGGTTTAACATATGCTTTCTTGGTTTGAACTATTACTTACAATCATCTTCCATAAAAAAGAGTTAGCTCATCAGGTTACCCTCCTTTCTCTCCCAAAAACTCAAACTTCCTTAATTTTTTATGCAATTTACTCAAAGACTGCTCAAAGACTGAAGTATTTGGGTTAGAGATTCCAATAGCAGTAGATGGTGTCCCCTATGGGATATTGGACCTTGTGAACACTTTAGTTGATATACAAATAGGCTGTTTTTCTGTAGCTATTATATATTCTATAATGATCAAGTATGAACTCACATTAATATTTGGTTTGTGTTGCAGTGCAGTGATAAGAAGTCATACCAAGACACAATGTTGAAGTTAGGGAGTCTATTCAAGAAGAACTTTGATGGATAAATGACTTACAATTGCTTTTCCTAAGACTTTTGCATCTAGAACTACATAACAACCTTTATGCAAACAAGTATACCTCAATTTGTAACTTAGTATTATTTATGTTTTGTGGTTATTTTCTTATTTCTCTGTTACTGTTGTTCTTTTAATCTAACAAAATTGGAGATTTTTGACAAATACATCTCCATTGAAAGATTAGTTTCTTCAACTTACTATTTTTTATTCATAAGTACTCAAATTATTGTTAGCCTTTTAATTCCCTTTTATGTTTTGCTTCTGAAGGTCCATATAGAATTAGTGTTGAACAATGCTTCCGATTGGACTATAAGTATTGAAACAAATACTAAAATGAAACATTCCTATGAGAATTCAGGATTTACACACTAATAGAATGAATATTGGGGCACTTTGATTATATATTGTACAGTTCTAATCAATCTTTATTTTCATTGAGATTTTCTTTTTAGTGTTTCATTGAATATATTGATTCAGAATAATCATAATTTGATCTTTGATAGAAGCAACAAACTTAAACAATAAATATCATTATGCACAACTACATTACTCTTTCAAAAACTCTATCACTCGTATTAAATTATCTTGGTTATTGTGGTTGAAATCATTAACTACACATTGTTCTTTGGTAACTTTAGAGTTTTGCTTTGCAAGTCGCTTTTCTATTGATTTCGTACGTAACGCTCTTCTCCTATTCAACACTCCTATGTTTGTAAAGTCCATTTTTCAATTGTTTTAACGAAAAAAAGTGTTACGTAGTAAAAAAGTGGTCCGTAGAAAAATAGTGTTACGTAAGGATGAGTGTAACGAAATGAGCTGATATTTATAAATTTCTTCACGTTTATCTCCTTCTGTATCTCATTTTCCTTATGGAACACTTTTTTTCCTACGTAACATTATTTCCGTACGGAACACTATTTTCCTGCGTAACACTCTTTCTACGTAAAAGCAATTGAAAAAGAGACTTTACAAAGACATGAGTGTTGCGCAGAGGGAGAGTGTTACATACAAAAGAGTGTTACGTAGGGAAAAAGTTGTCTGTAGAGAAATAATGTTACGTAATAAATATATTATTTTCTGAAATAATAAAGGTAAATATATTGTTACGGAAAATTATTTCCCTATGTAACACTCTTTTTTTGTAAAAACAATTGAAAAAGGGACTTTACAGAGACATGAGTGTTGCGCAGAGGGAGAGTGTTACGTAGGGAAAACAATAGAAAAGCGACTTGACAGGCACGGGAGTGCCTGTCGAGTCGCTAGTCATCATAATTATTGTATTCATTATATTCCCCTTTAATGAGTAGGACTACGTGTTCCATGCATGAAAACCACATCTCACCCCATGGACCACCCCATCTCGAGAGTTCCATTGGACGGCTATATATAAACAAACACTTCTATTTCCTATATCACTCCCTTATAACTTCCAACACAACTCCAACGCATCACATCAGTAATGCAACACATGTAAACATCGTATCATTGCTCAATCAAGATTCATCATATCATTCGCAGAGACATTACATCACTCTAACTCATTCTCATTATAACACCCCGATTTTCATTAAGTCCTAATTGAGGGAAATTAAGGGTAATTGACCTTGGTTATAATTTAATTAGGGTCGGGTGGATAAGTTTCTTCTAGTAACCTCTATGTGTTAGATGATATATATTTATATATATGTTTGCTATGTGTTATGTGATCTAAGTGTAACTATATGTGATTTGCTATATGCTATGTGATTTACGTGTGTTTCTTATGTGTTATGTTAATTAGTGTACCTATGTGAGTGTTCATTGTATGTGGAGTGTTTTAGGTGTATATATATGTGTTTTAATTGATGATTAGATGATGCATGAGGTTAGGAATGGTGTATGGACGTTTATAGCACGGGTTGGGACGTTTTTGAAGTGTTTTTGGGCTAACAGACAGTCCTGTAACCGATTACACACACGTGATAATCGATTACGACGTACGCAGAGTGCGTTTTTAGTACGTTTTAAGTGTCATTCGGGCCCCACGATGACTCTTAACCATATATAACCGAGCCATCACGTGAGAAACCGTAATCCTCACTTCAGAAACACTCCACACACTCTCTCTAATCCTTGTGCCTCCATTGTTCTTCCTCTCTCTCAAGAACTCAAAGCCATAATCATTCCAAACCACGAAACTCACATCAAACCTTACCCGTTCATGAAACCGATCACATATTTCTAATCCTCACACAAAGATACACCCTTCTACCGATTGTAATTCATCAATAGGATTCATATTCATCACCGTACCGTTCGTGGGTCTAGAGAGAAAAAAAGCTAGAACGAGGGTTTCACCGGGAAAGGATTGTCTCTACGTTTTTATTTGAACTTCTTCAAGAGGTACGGTTTTAGACATTCTTTATTCTCTGTAATTTCATGCATGATGATGGGTATTTGATGAGATTATTATTGTTGTTCGTTTTTCCCATTAGGGTTCATGAAAGGATTGATTTATGAAATTGGCTTTGAAAAAGAAAGGGGTTTTACGAATTGAAAAGTGTTTTAAATGTATTTTCATGTTCGGTATTGATATGGCAATGTTTTCTATTGATTGGGACGATGTTAGATTCATATTTTGGCCAATGGCTATTGAAAATCATGTTTTTGGAACTCAAGGATCGTATTTCACGACTTCGTAATCGATTACACGGGTTGGTAATCGATTACAATGTCTGAATTTCCAATCGCGAGAAAACATGGCTCTCTGGTAATCAATTACAAGCACTGCAGAAGTTACGAAAATTAACTGTTTTGACCCTTTAAGTACCATAATGCGTTCTACGACTTGTATAAATGTTATATATGATTTATGCATGATTTAGATATGATTATATGAGCTATAAAATGTGTTTATATGTATTTATAATATTAAAGTATGATTATATGATAATGCATGTTATATATGATTCATGTACGTTCATTATGTAATGTTACGAGTTGTATATATGTTGAATTGCTATGATGTATATATAATTATTGTATGAGATGTTTATGATGAATGATTACATGATGAATATGTTATGTAATGATATATATTATGATGAAATGCTCTGAATGAATTAACTCTGTCATCTGGTAAAGGTTAAAAGATGTTCTGAAAGATACTTTGATGCTCTGAAATATCTCTGTTAACTCTGAAAGATCTCTGATACTCTGAAAGATTAAAATACCTTGTAGCCTTCAGCTTGTGATGAGTGTTGTGGGGAGGGGTGGCATCCTCGACTGCAACTCCTTCACTTGAGGAAGGTGAACTGTACTCCCTCTTCCCCGTAAGTTTTAGGATGAGCTCATGCCTAGGGGCCGGACTGTAGGAGTAAGGATGGGAGGGAGGCTTTGCCATGTCTGACAGATTTAAAGTAAAAGTTAATGATAAGATGCTTTGAAAGAAAGTTCTGATATATGTTCTGTTATGTTCTGTTGATGTTTAGAAGCCATGGCGCACTACACAAAGACCTTTAATTATGATATGTTATATGAATTAATAAAATGAACAAGATGCACTTAGTTAAGCCGTTCCGGGGAAAGATTGATTTTCAACTTATATCCGAATTAAACCCATTCATGCTTCACTTATTTTATAATTAAACCCGAGGCGGCTTCCTCTACTGAGTCACTTCCTAGTGCTCACCCTATGTTTTTCCCACCTTTTAGAGGAGCAGACAGAGCAGGATATCAGAGACATGTTTTATTTCCTTATCAGACGTTATGATTTTTTTATGCTTCCGCTACGTTTATTTATTTATTATGTTTTCTGAGTCCGGACTTTTGTTAGCCGGCAGCTACTTATTTACTCGTGATGGGAGTTATTTATATGATGAAGTATTTATGGGGTGAGACCTAGTATTTATTTCATGTTTACTACGTGATGGGAGTTATTTATATGATGAAGTATTTCTAGTAGATGTTTGTATCGCTTATTATCGTTGTATTTATGCGCAAGGCCCTTATTTTCTATACCGCAAACGATTTACGAAAATTTACTCCCGTCTATTTTCCGCGTATTATATTTTAAATATAAAGATAAAACATGATAACAGGAGGTAACCCTTATGAAATGAACTAAAATGACTTAAGCGTTAAGGGCTATCTAGTAGGGTGTTACACTCATCACCATCTCAAAACAACAATCATACATTCATAATAACAATCATGCCTCAATGTCATTACCCATATCATATGCATGTACTTTAGGATCCGGTCGAATGCTCCTCTCTTACGGTCAACGTGTTTTATGAAATAGTTTCCTTTTATGAACTTCCTTGAAGTCTTATGAAGTGATAAGATTCCTAATGTTACTAATATAGTTACTAGTTATTTATTATTATTATTAATGTCATAATTAAATAATTATTAGATATTATTTATTTATTTATTCTTCTAAGTGTCTTTATTCTACTAAACTAGTTGCTAGGTAGTTATAGTTTTATTTCAACAAATTAATTTTTATCCAAGTTATATATACTTATTTTAAATATTTACATCTTATATTTATTTCAGAAAGGCCTTTATCTTATTATTATATTTTTCTCTTATTTTCTTCATTTTTCAAAAGCTTACCTAGTGTTGCCCGTACACGTAAAAACTATGTTCTTTTATGATTAATCTAAACTTCTAATCACTTTATTATTACTTTTATTTATTTTTAACTTATTGATATAGTTCCAAACCATTCGGCCATGTCCTAATAAATTAAAGGAAATTACCCAAAAAATTTCATAATAATTGCTACTTATTCTAGACCAGTCTTATTATTAGAAAATAGGTTTTAAATTACTTATAAGTCACTTTTTAATTCTGGACCGAATGTAAATAAATATTAAATATTACTTTTTAATCATATAAAAAGCTTCTAATTATTTTAAACCATATTTTATTATATTAAAATACATACTAGTGCTTATTTTCACAAAACTATATGCACTTTTAAGGCTTTTTCTTGTCAAATAATTATCAAATATACATAAATCAGAAACTAAACTTTTTATTTCCTTAAAATTTTATTTATTTCAGTAAGTCATATTTTATTAAAATATTTTTCCTCATAAAATCATTTTTATGTGATAAAATATGACTTTTATTACTATACTTTCTAGATCATTTTCTTATGAATAGAGGAAATATTTCAACAACACTTTTTCACTACAAGTTCATATTTTTATTCTTGATACTAAGGAGTGAAATATATATTTATCCATTAATCCATTAAGATTTCATATATTATCATTTCTCTTCAAGATTTTGATTCTTTAAACCACATTAATCATTTTTAGCACATGAAACAACAAAACATCACTTCCATCCTGTTAAGGCCGCGGGTATATCTCTTCATGGGTGTCAAAAATATATGCAACTTACTTGTCTCAATATTTTTCAAGCAATATATGTTCATAGTACACTTCAAGATGCAAGTTTTTTCATCATACAAACACATAACCAATGCAAACATACTTTTTAATCGGTGAATCTCTTAGGCTTTATTTGGGAGTTTGCAGGGGAGGGGAGGGGAAGGTCTTGGAGGGGAAGGAAGAGGGAGGGGAGGAAAGGGAAGGAAAACTTAATCCTCCTTATGTTTGCAAGTGTAAAATTGATTGAAGGAAGGAAACTGAAGTATTTATAATGTAATTTTACCTTTTTATCCTTTATTAGTCTACTTAATTTTTTTTTTTACAATTAATTATCTAACTTAAAATGTATTTATATTAATTACCCAAAAATATTAAATAGAAAATATATATTTTGTATTATTTTACCTTAGATAATTATTTTAATGTTTAAATAATTATCTTTTTAAAATTATATTTTACAACATATTTCTATTATTAAAAAATGTACATCCTCAATTTTTTATATACAAAATAATTTTTTATAAATTAATGTTCTCATCAAAAATTTAATAAGACCTATGACAAAAAAATTATAAAATGAATTAAAATTTATATTATAACAACATACAATTTTTTTTTAAATAACTATAAAATTGATGCACATTCACAACTTTAAAAAAAAAAATAAAATGCACATAAATCATTAAGAAGCAAAATATTGGCTAAAAATTAATTAAGTTTTACGATTCCAACATCTAAAGTTAAATTTAGTTTACTTCATAGTCACATACACAACTAAAAAAAATTCTAAATGCATAACATTGTAAGTAAATCAAGTCATATCAAATACGGCCAAAAACCATCTCCAATAGCAAGCTCTTACGTTTGCCCTCAGGGCAACCGATCACTCCTCTAATGCACTCTGCATGACTGAGAAGATACAAATATACGTTATTGATCATATCATCCTCAATTTGCAAATCTTCCAGCATCTTCCAAATCTCACTCTCAGGGATTGGAGTCTTCTTCTTAACTCTCTCATATGCAAGAGTGCTCTCCCTAATAGCCCCAACAAGGTTCTCCAACGCTGCAACCACTCCTTCAGTTTCAGTCGAATCTCTAGACTTTCTAGATCTTTTCCCTCTATATCCTTGACTGTGAGATGAAGCAGGTACTTCAGGAGATGTAGCTTCAATACCCACACCCAAAGCATCTTGAATGCTATCAGAATTGAATTCACGTGCAGCAAATGATTCTGATTTACCAGAAACTGCCCTTTTATTTCTGATATCTCTTGCAGTCTTAGCATGTTCTCCTGTAGCTCTATCTTCACCGCATAGTATCATCATCTTGTCATAGTCCGGGATAGGCTTTCTCATCCACTCTTCAGCTTTGGGTCTAGTCTATCAGAGATATGAATATTATATTAAGATTCAAAGAAGATATAAGTGAAGGTGTATTTGTGCACTAGAAGGGGGGGTTGAATCGTGCTAGTTTTTAAATTATACTTCTTAAAACTTTTCTTAGAAAGTTGTTCTACTCAGAAAGTGAATTCTCAAGTTAGCAGCGGAATAAGCTTTCTGAGAAGATTAAGGTTCTAAGAACTTTAACTTTCTAAGAAAGATTTCTTTTGTGTATTTTAAGAAAGTTATGTAATATTTGTTTCTTAAACCCTTTCTAAGAAAGTCTTGATATATTGATTCAATTCAGAAACAAATTAAAATGTGTTAAGTGATTTTCTCAAAAGTAAGAGTTTAAGGGAAGAAAAGCTTAACACAAGGAGATTTTTATACTGGTTCAGTTCTAACTAACCTACTCCAGTCCTCAACCTTCAGTTGAGAATTCCTTAGATATTCTTCTTATCGTGCCTTCTCAGACAACACTGCCTTTACCAAGTAAAGGACTTTCACCACTTCACAATCTTGAAATGGATTTTCCTTGCCTCCAACACTAGAGGACTTTTCTTGCCTTAACTTAATTAAGGACTTAACCTTGCCTCACAGCCGAGGACTTAATTGCCTTAAGCACTTAAGGACTTGAATTTTTCCTCAAACAATCGAGGACTTAAAACTGCCTTCAAACAACGAAGGACTTAGCCTTTTTCGAGTTGAGTTTTGATTTCGAAAACAACTACTAAGATAAAGATATAGACTTAGTTTTCTCTTAGTAGACTTCTAGATTTAACTTACAAACGTAAGGATTTACACCAGTACAAAGCTAGAAGATTTTTTGCAAAGTTAGAAGAACAATTTAGTTAAAATTGTCTTTCTGAGAAAGTTCTAAGTTTTTGCAAAATAATTTTCAATTCAGCAGAGTTTTGGCACGTTTAATCAAGAGTTTTTAGCGCAAGAATTTCGTCACAATGCTCTGCAATTGAACTCATATATATAGGCATTAAGGAGCCGCGAAAATAGAAGCTTTCACTTTGCTGATGTCGCTGTGTCTTGCTCAGAACGGCTCCCTGCAACAGTCAGCGTGAAATGAGGAACTTTTCTGACTTGTACAGTGCGTGTGTTCCCACTTCCTTGGCTTGCTGTTTCGAGCTTTCTGAGAATGAATGCATTATCCATTGAGTCTTGACACTTGGTTGCTTCTGAGTCCAACTTTCTGAGAGTTGTACGGACTTCTGAGGCGAACCTTCTGAGGGAAGACCCTTCTGAGAATCACCAGTTGTCAGGTCTTCTGAGACCTTTCTGAGGCGACAGTGTTCTTCACTCAGAACTGCACTTTCACCTTTTGCGTTTCTTGACCATCCTTTCTGATGTTTTTCACGCTACGATTTCTTCTTGTAATACATAAGGTTACTCGTTGTTTGTCTTGATCTTACTCATGGAATTGCAAAATTTTAAGCTTTCTGAGACACTTAGCACACATATTAGAAATACCTTAAGTAAAATTTATACTTATGGCTTATTTTGTTATCATTAAAACTCTCTATCTCTCTAAGAGAAATACATCAATTTCTCTCAGAAGGGTTCTGGAGCTTACAATCTCCCCCTTTTTGATGATAACAACTTAAGTCTTAAGATAATAATTTTGCTTAAGTTCTGAAGTATTTCTGATTAAGTTCACAACTTCCTCAGAAGGCACTTTTGCTTCCTTAGAAAATAACTTAGCTTTCTGAGAGAAGGCTTTGTTATCTTCTTAGAAGATTTTGATAATCAACAGATAGATACGCAAAGTATGAGTACTGTTTTGGATTATCAGATATATAGCATGTATTTCTTGATGAGTAAATATGTGAATTTCAGAAATACCAAGCTAGTAAAACAAGAGATGCCAAAAACATAAATAATTCTTCATTAATTTTCAAAGTGAGGTTACAAAATTTTTTGGCTCCCCCTTAATTTGTTACTCTTGTTACTCCCCCTAAATCCTAGGCCTAGTTGTTTATATAGCCAAAATATTATCTATTTTTCTATTCCCCCTTTGTTACATCAAAAAGGGTGGCTATCATAAACGCCATCATAGACTTAGAGCTATTGCTTCTTAGCAATGTAGCGGAGAAGACTACACATTTCCTTCAGGATTTAAATTTTGTCAGCGTTTGTGGGACATTCTGGAGGTATCTTATGTGAAGAAGTAGAGGGCTGAGTAGAAAAGAATGGTAAAGATGGAGGAGGATGAGAGACTTCAGCCTCAAGTACAGCATCTATTATGTCCATCTTTTGATATTCCGGAAGCGGTTCTCCTTCTTCTTCAGCTTTTTCTTCTCTAGCAGTTTCTTTAGTGCAAGGCTGCTTTTGAGTGTCCTCAGAATCTTGAACTAGCTCCAAGGTGGCCGTTGGTTGACCTATTATCTCCGATCTCTGATCTTCATCTGAGATTTTGAAGGTAGAAATATGTTGATGCATTGCTTCAATTATCTTTTTCTTCATGGATTGACCCATATGAGGTGAATTTATTTCCATCCTTCCGTTCTGAGGACTAAATTCACTTATCGAATCTGATATGGAGGGAGTTGGACCAAGCTGATCGTAGAGAAGAGGAGGAATCTTAATCACGTCGAAGTAACAATCCTGAATCTCTTTGTGTGAGTCTTGTTTAGATTGACTCCTTTCTGAAGAACACTCGGTTACAAATGTTTCTGAGACATGAGTAACCTCAGTGGCTATTTCTGATTTGAGTCCAGCGTTGGTCGCTACTGTTGTGTTAATATGTGCTAAAGCGAGAGTTTCTTTGTGTTCCTTCTTTTCTCCTCGACCGCGTTTGTATTTGCTCTTGCTAGAATTTGTATTTGTTTTCCTTTTTCTGATCAAGGATGAATCAGAGGTTGTTTCCTCAAAAGCTTCAGCAGGAATGATCACCTTAGGCTCCTTCTGAGGGATCTTCTGAGATTCCTCAGAATCCATATTCTCTTTTATTTTTGTAGAACATGGATGAGCATCTTTCTTCTTCTTCTGTTTTTCGTCAGAAGATTCTGTTCCCTTATTCATGCTCTTGTTTCCACTGAACGCAGTTATTTGAGAATGAGGTTTAAGATTGAGAGAGAGAAGAAAGAGAGAAGAGAGGGATGAAAAGAGAGAGATGGGATGAGAAGAAATTTTGACAGCGATTTGGTGAATTATGAAGAGCAAATATCTCATCTGGAGCAAGGCTTTGTGATTTTATAGAATCGAAAAAAATAGCCGTTGCAGAATTTAATTCAAAAGTTACCGTTGGTAACTAATTTCTCGGAAGACACCCTTCTCAGAGAAGTGGTCCATCTGAGAATATTGCCTTCTGAGAAAATTTCCAGAGGACTTCCTTTCTGAGAGGTGGGTATTATGAGAGATGATTTTCTCAGAACGTGTTTTCTGACATTTTGCTCAGAAGCTTAGTTCTAATTTTTGTGTCTCAGATTCTAAGCTAAGGACTAAGGGGAGTTTCTAAGAAAAATAGTTTTCATTAATTAAACACTTAGAGATGTTTTAGATTAAGAAGCCCCTTCAGAACATTAAAACGATCATCGGGTAAAGGCTTTGTGAATATATCTGAGATTTGATCCTCAGTGTTCACAAATTTGATTTCAACTTCTCCTTTTTGCACATGATCCCGAATGAAATGATGTTTTATATCTATGTGCTTGGATCCTGAATGCTTAATAGGATTCTTGGTTAAATTAATTGCACTAGTATTATCACAAAGAATGGGAATTTTCTCATACCTTAGTTGATAATCACGCAATTGGTTCCTTATCCAAAGCATCTGAGTGCAGCAATTAGCTGCTGACACATATTCAGCTTCTGCTGTTGATAGCGCAATTGTGTTATGTTTCTTGCATGACCAAGTAATCAGGCACTTTCCAAAGAAACAGCAGCATCCATTCGTGCTCTTCCGATCAATTCTATCTCCAGCATAATCAGCATCAGAATAACCTACAACATCAGAGGAACAACCTTTCTCGTACCATAAACCAAGATTAGTAGTTCCAATTAAATATCGTAGAAATCTTTTAACAGTAGTTAAATGTGATTGCTTAGGCTTTGATTGAAATCTAGCACATATTCCAATACTCAGTTGAATATCTGGTCTAGAGGCTGTGAGATAGAGAAGAGAGCCAATCATGCCACGATAATGACTTTCTGAGACTTTCTCACCATCCTCATCCAAATCAATTACTTGAGAATGATGCATGGGAGTGCTCATTGGCTTGGCTTTATCCATCAGAAACTTCCTCAGGAGTTCCTTGGTATACTTCTCTTGATGTATAAAAGTCCCTTTTGACTCTTGCTTGATTTGCAATCCTAGGAAGAATTTTAGTTCTCCCATCATGCTCATCTCGAATTCGCCTTGCATAAGCTTGGAGAATTCTTTGCATAGGCTCTCATTGGTTGCACCAAAAATTATGTCATCAACATAAATTTGGACAATCAAGAAGCCAGAGTCTTTTGAGAGGGTAAATAGTGTAGTGTCAACTTTCCCTCTTGAGAATCCATTTTTAAGCAAAAAGGAACTCAGTCTGTCATACCAAGCTCTAGGAGCTTGTTTTAGACCGTAGAGAGCCTTTGTGAGCTTAAATACATGTTCAGGGAATGTATCATTCACAAAACCAGGCGGTTGTTTGACATAAACTTCCTCAGAAAGGTATCCATTTAAGAAGGCAGATTTTACACCCATTTGATAGAGTTTGAATCCTTTATGTGCAGCAAAAGCTAGCAACATTCTAATAGCTTCCAATCTTGCGACTGGAGCAAAGGTTTCATCATAATCTATTCCTTCTTGTTGGTTGTACCCTTGAGCAACCAATCTGGCCTTATTTCTCACGACTTGACCATTTTCATCAAGTTTGTTTCGAAACACCCATTTAGTACCAATGACACTCTTGCCTTTGGGTTTCTGGGTAAGTTTCCAAACTTGGTTTCTCTCGAATTGGTCCAGTTCTTCCTGCATGGCATTTATCCAGCTAGGATCATCCAGCGCTTCTTCTATGGATTCAGGTTCAAGTTCAGAAACCATAGCAAGATTTGTGTAGTTCCTTCTGGTTCTCACACCATGCTCAGGATCACCTAAGACTTCATTCTGAGAGACATTTTTCAAGTCTCTTGAGCCTCTATGTCCTTTAGGCATAGGGTTCTGAGAAGTTGGTTCAGAAGGTTCTCGTTCTGAGTCATCAGAAGCTTGATCTTCTGAGAGTCTAAATTCCATTGACTTTGGAAAGTTAGATTCATCAGGTTCTGGAGCTTCAGTGATGTCTTTAGATTTTTCTTTGGATGGAGAAGGTTTTTCCATAGGTTGGAAATTACTCTCATCATCTATAAGAATTTTCTTTTTGGTTTTCTCAGAAGAGATATTGAGTTTCTCAAATTCATCTTCTAAGTCAGCAACCTTCTGAGACAAGTCCTTACTAAGTTCTTTGAACTTAATATGGATTGTCTCTTCAACACATTTGCTCCTCTTGTTATAAACTCTATAGGCTTTAGAGACAGAGGAATATCCTAGGAATACTCCATCATCGGATTTAGGATCAAACTTAGCTAGTTTGACCTTTGTGTTGAGTATAAAGCACGAAGAACCAAAAACATGAAAATAGGATATGTTGGGTATTTTGTTCTTCCAAAGCTCATAAGGTGTTTTCTTCAGAATTGGTCTCAGAAAGACTCGATTCTGAATGTAGCATGAGGTGTTTCCAGCCTCAGCCCAAAATCCTTTTGAAAGCCCGCTTTCTAAGAGCATTGTTCTTGCCATCTCTTGAAGGCTTCGATTCTTTCTCTCAGCCACTCCATTTTGTTGGGGAGTTCTAGGAGAAGAGAATTTGTGAGCAATTCCCAGATTTTCACAAAACTTTTCAAAAGCATGATTCTCAAATTCACCTCCATGGTCAGATCGTATGGTGTAAATGTGAGAGTCTTTTTCATTTGAAACTCTTTTTGCAAAGGCTTTGAATTTTTCAAATGTTTCTTCCTTAGAAGCTAGAAAGAATACCCAAGTGAATCTAGAATAATCATCCACTATGACAAGACCATAGCGTTTTCCAGAAAGGGAAGCCGTTCTAGTTGGTCCAAAGAGATCCATGTGAAGGAGCTCAAGTGGTTTCTGAGTAGAGATTCCACTTTTTCTTGGAAATGAGGCTTTGGTTTGTTTTCCCTTTTCACAGAAGTCGCAAGTTGCATCCTTCTGATACTTAATGTTGGGAAGACCCTTTACAAGTCCTTTCTGAGATAGCTCAGAAAGAAGCTTCATATGGGCATGACCAAGTTTCTTATGCCAAAGCCACTTGTCTTCTTGGACAGAGACAAGACACTTCACGTTTTGATCCTTTAGATCATCTAGATGGATAACATAGATGTTACCAACTCGTTTTCCTTCTAGAACGATCTCACCGTTAGTGAGATTAATCACATGCCAATATTTGGCGTAAAATTCAACCTTTAAGCCTTTGTCACAGAACTGACTAATGCTTAATAGATTGTGTGTTAAGCCATCAACTAAAAGTACATCAGAGATTTGGTGAGAGGAATCCTTACCAACATCTCCTATGGCAGTGACTTTCCCTTTGGCACCATCACCGAATCGCACCGTTCCTCCTTTCTTAGGCTTGAGGTTTCTGAACCAGTGCTTGCTTCCAGTTATGTGCCTCGAGCAGCCACTGTCCAAGTACCACTGCTCATCTTGGTGGTGGAGCAGTGCTTGTTGATGCACCTGCAGACACAAAGTTCACTAATTTAGGTACCCATGCTTTGTTGGGTCCTTGCTTGTTAGCTTTCTTTGCCTTTTGCCTTCTCTTCTTAGATGAGTTGTGGTTCTGAGACTCAGAAACCTTCTCTTTGCCCTTTTCAGAAGCTTTTGCTTTTTGAGAAGATTTCATTAGCTCCATGAACCCTACATTGTCATAAGATGTTTTGAATGATAAAAATCTTAAGTGTTTGATAAGAATTTTGCTCGTGAATACTAATGGTTTCATCAAGTGTTTCAGGAGGTTAACCTATGAGGTATTAAAAATATTAAGAAAACACTTGAAGCAAAAAAGCACCCAAGAGGCGCATAGCATAGCCTCAAGCAAGCTAGAGGCGCATAGCACAAGCTAAAGCTAGAGGCTCATAGCATAAGCTCAAAGCATCAAGGGAAGCTTCTTGCACCACAAGCAAGCTATAGGTGGAGCATAGCATAAGCTCAAGACACCAAGGGAAGCTTCTTGCACCACAAGAAAGCTATAGGTGGAGCATAGCATAAGCTCAAGACACCAAGGGAAGCTTCTTGCACCACAAGCAAGCTATAGGTGGAGCATAGCATAAGCTCAAAGCATCAAAGGAAGCTTCTTGCACCACAAGCAAGCTATAGGTGGAGCATAGCATAAGCTCAAGACACCAAGGGAAGCTTCTTGCAACACAAGCTACCTCTAAGTGGAGCAAAATACAAGCTCAACACATCTAGGAAGCTCAAGCAAGCTCAAGCTAGTAAGCAAAGCTACCTAGCAACCCAAGCTAATCACCTAGGCTTGGTGATAGTAGAACAAGCTAAGCACACCAAGGAAGCTCAAGCAAGATTAAGCTCAAGCAAGCATAGGCGCATGGAAGCATGAGCTCAAGCATTAAAGTCAAGTTCAAAGTTTCCTTATTTGGAAGTGGACTTGGATGCCTATAAATACCCCATCATTTGACAAGAACATCAAGAGAATTAAGAACAAAATAATCAAAACTCTGTCAAAAATCCAAACAACTCTTTGTACTCGAATTCATATATATTTAGTTCAAAAGGGGTAATTTGTAAGGTTTAAGCTAGAACAATTTGAATACTCTTGCTTTTGCAAGTTAAGCTTAGAAGATCAAATAAGAGCAAAACTTAGTCGTATCTAAGTTCTTATTTGATTCTTAGAATCACAAAAATCTCTTCAATTTACTGTTTGTACAAGTCCTTCTAGTTGTGAAGGCAGAAGTCCTTGACGGTTCAAGGCAGGGTAGAAAGACCTTCAGTGTTGAAGGCAAGGAAGTCATCTCTAGGCTGAGGGTGCAGTTAGTCACTTCAGGTGTGAAGTGCAGGAAGTCCCCAGTGGTGTGCTGAGGCAGAAATCCTTCAAGTGTTTGGAGGTGGTGATTAGTAAACTCTCAAGTGAAGCTTGAGGACTGGAGTAGGAACATTGCCGAACCAGTATAAAAACATACTGTGTGCACTCTCTCTACCTTTATCTTCTACATAGTATTTTCGCATAACATAGAGCACACACACACTTGCACCTAACTTGATTAAAGTAACATAACTTAGCCACCTAGATCCAAAGCTCAAAGGCTAGATTAATTAACTTAATCTACAATCACTAAGTTATCAAAACATAAGGAAGCCTTACACCTAAGGCTAAGCAATTCGAAACCTAAGCTTGCTACATTCACTAATCCGCTGCACTCTTTAACAAGACAAGCTTGTAGCTTGATTAGACTTGCAAGTTTCAGGTAACAAAGTTTTTTTGAGTTGACGTGATTCAACCCCCCTTCTCACGTCACAAGCACCTTCAGATTTATCCTTCTGAGAAGGACTTGTCTTCTGAGAAGACTTAGCTTTCTGAGAATATTTATTCTTCTTAGCCTTTTTTGGGTAGAGAAGTTTTTCCTTTTCCCAACATGGGGCATGTCCCAGATCCATGTCCCTCTTTGAAACATGAGATGCACATGCGATGTGATTTAGTTAACGATGGATCAAGATCGTGGGGTTCGAAAACTTCTTCATATCCAAGTCCTCTTTTATCTTTGTAAGGTCTTTGACCCCCAAGTAAAAGAGTCATCATTTTCCCACCATCGACCATCTTAACCAAGTCAGAAGTGAGAAGCTCATTTGTCTTTTGCAGCTCTATCAAGGCTAGTTCAGCCTTTTCAACGGTTACAGAAGACATTGTTTCTAAGGCTTGATAGAGATTGTGACTTTCAAGATATCTGTTTTTAAAATCATCTCTTTCAAGTTTTAGATTCACAACTTCTTGAATTAGTCTAGCATTTTCAGCTTCTAGGTGTTTGTAGTTTTTCTTTAAGTTGCTGAAACTGTTAGCTAATTCGTTTGAGTCTCTCAGAAGCTCTTCATAGAGTCCTGAGATCTCATCATATGAATATGAAAGAGGAGGGGAGTTACGTACCTCTTCTGACTCAGATTCTGTTTCCAGAACATAGTCAGTATTGACCATGAAGCAGACGTTGGCTTCCTCTTCGCTTGCTGGCTCAGAGTCTTCCTCTTTTGAGTCACTCCAAGTAGCAGCCATTGCCTTCTTCTTCTTTTTGGGAATAAACTTCTTTTTCCCTTTGTTCTGAGGGCACTCTGTTCTGAAGTGGCCCTTTTCTCCACAGTCGTAGCATGTGGCTTCAGAAGGCTTTAACTTTCCTTTCTTGGGAGTAATCTCTTTGCCTTTGTTTGATCTTTTCTTCCAAGCTTTCCTCATCTTTCTGACCAGAAGAGAGATGTCATCTTCCTCTGTTTCTGAATCTTGCTCGTCTTCTGATTCAGAAACCTCTTCGGCCTTAAGAACCTTGGAAGGTCTTTTTATTTGACTTTTAAGAGTCAGACCCTTCTGAGGCTTAGATGAAGATAATAGTCCTCCGAGCAATCCTTCAAGCTCAATCTCATGTGTTCTGAGAGAGCCGAATAATACATTCAAACCAAGTTGGTTTAGATCCTTGGCTTCCTGAATTGCTGTGACCTTAGGTCGCCATTTTAAAGAGAGACTTATGAGGATCTTTCTGACCATCTCAGCATTTGAGTAAGTTTTTCCCAAGACTTTGAGCTGGTTGATGATGTGAAGAAACCGAATTGACATGCTGTCAATGGTTTCATCTTCTTGCATGCAGAGGGATTCGTACTTGTGTACGAGCATAGATATCTTTGTCTCCTTGACTTCGTCATTACCTTCATGCAGCATGTGAAGCCTTTCCCTTATCTCTTGTGCAGTATCACACGACACTATTTTGTCGTATTCTACCTTGGGTAGTGCACATAGGAGAATGTACTTGGCCTTGAAATTCAGCTGAATCTTTTCCTTCATGTCTTGAGTCCATTCATCCTTGGGAACTCGTATGGTGTAGGTTCTGGGCGCTGGAGGTGCTGCTCCATGATTCAGCATCTGCTGCAACAACAGCTTGTTCTATTATTGTTTGCAGAGGTTGATAGTCGCCGTTCTCAATCCTATCCCATAGATCGAGACTGGTGTGTTTGATGAACAACGTCATCTTGTCACGCGAATAGTCGAAGCTATCTCCAAGGAACATTGGAGGTCTGTTGATTGAAGCCCCATCAGATATGAACACAGCTGGTGAGTCCATAGTCCCTTCTTGGATCTTTTGCCTTGACACTGTTGAGTGCTCAACCCCTTAAGGACCGAGCTCTGATGCCAATTGAAGGTGTATTTGTGCACGAGAAGGGGGGGGGTTGAATCGTGCTAGTTTTTAATTTATGCTTCTTAAAACTTTTCTTAGAAAGTTGTTCTACTCAGAAAGTGAATTTTCAAGTTAGCAGCGGAATAAGCTTTCTGAGAAGACTAAGGTTCTAAGAACTTTAACTTTCTAAGAAAGATTTCTTTTGAGTATTTTAAGAAAGTTATGTAATATTTGTTTCTTAAACCCTTTCTAAGAAAGTCTTGATATATTGATTCAATTCAGAAACAAATTAAAATGCGTTAAGTGATTTTCTCAAAAGTAAGAGTTTAAGGGAAGAAAAGCTTAACACAAGGAGATTTTTATACTGGTTCGGTTCTAACTAACCTACTCCAGTCCTCAACCTTCAGTTGAGAATTCCTTATATATTCTTCTTATCGTGCCTTCTCAGACAACACTGCCTTTACCAAGTAAAGGACGTTCACCACTTCACAATCTTGAAATGGATTTTCCTTGCCTCAAACACTAGAGGACTTTTCTTGCCTTAACTTAATTAAGGACTTAACCTTGCCTCACAGCCGAGGACTTAATTGCCTTAAGCACTTAAGGACTTGAATTTTGCCTCAAACAATCGAGGACTTAAAACTGCCTTCAAACAACGAAGGACTTAGCCTTTTTCGAGTTGAGTTTTGATTTCGAAAACAACTACTAAGATAAAGATATAGACTTAGTTTTCTCTTAGTAGACTTCTAGATTTAACTTACAAACGTAAGGATTTACACCAGTACAAAGCTAGAAGATTTTTTGCAAAGTTAGAAGAACAATTTAGTTAAAATTGTCTTTCTGAGAAAGTTCTAAGTTTTTGCAAAATAATTTTCAATTCAGCAGAGTTTTGGCACGTTTAATCAAGAGTTTTTGGCGCAAGAATTTCGTCACAATGCTCTGCAATTGAACTCATATATATAGGCATTAAGGAGCCGCGAAAATAGAAGCTTTCACTTTGCTGATGTCGCTGTGTCTGGCTCAGAACGGCTCCCTACAACAGTCAGCGCGAAATGAGGAACTTTTCTTACTTGTACAGTGCGTGTGTTCCCACTTCCTTGGCTTGCTGTTTCGAGCTTT
This sequence comes from Aeschynomene evenia, assembly GCA_013621005.1. Lineage (NCBI taxonomy): Eukaryota > Viridiplantae > Streptophyta > Magnoliopsida > Fabales > Fabaceae > Aeschynomene > Aeschynomene evenia. The sequence continues at coordinate 21,463 of RYYW01000160.1, read as the reverse complement.
CTGAGAATGAATGCATCATCCATTGAGTCTTGACACTTGGTTGCTTCTGAGTCCAACTTTCTGAGAGTTGTACGGACTTCTGAGGCGAACCTTCTGAGGGAAGACCCTTCTGAGAATCACCAGTTGCCAGGTCTTCTGAGACCTTTCTGAGGCGACAATGTTCTTCACTCAGAACTGCACTTTCACCTTTTGCGTTTCTTGACCATCCTTTCTGATGTCTTTCACGCTATGATTTCTTCTTGTAATACATAAGGTTACTCGTTGTTTGTCTTGATCTTACTCATGGAATTGCAAAATTTTAAGCTTTCTGAGACACTTAGCACACATATTAGAAATACCTTAAGTAAAATTTTATACTTATGGCTTATTTTGTTATCATTAAAACTTTCTATCTCTCTAAGAGAAATACATCAATTTCTCTCAGAAGGGTTATGGAGCTTACAATAAGCACACATAAAATCATATATGTGCACAGAAATATGTATGTCTATTATTTCAACTAATTAGTTCATCAACAAAAACTACAAATATACATGTTCGTCAACATCATATGACATTGCAGTAGGCTGTGAAAACTTCACAATTACTGGTCTAGTTTCAGCATAACATATTTCTTTTTTCACTTTCATTTATCCTAAAATAAATTTCTAGAGCCTGAACTAGAACAGAACAATATGAGCACATGAAACTATGATATCAATGAACCTTGCAGTGTCTTTTGGACTTGTTGTTATGAGCACACAACTTTTGCTAGCAAATATACCATGCAATCATTATAATTGCAAAGAACACTACTCTATTATTTGATATCATAATTTAGCAAATTAAAATGAATTATAAATGAAGACATGGACTAGGAACACAATTAAAGGGAACTTTAAAATTAAGAAGACACATAAAAAGTATTTTGTTGTATGTGACTCATTCCACTTAGATATAAAGAATCTATTACCTACTGAATCATTCCACTTACTATATCTAAAAGTTGTTATATCAAATATTCATTTCCATCACAGTGTGAATAATCATTCATCATCAAAAACATGGATCAGACCATGCAGGAAATAATGGAGTCAAAACAACATATTTCAGAAGAATAGATTTATGTAATGTTAAATGATGATCACAGTGGAGACCAAGACTACAAAATCTACAAGATCTAGTGTATCTAAAAATTAAGTTAGAAATATCTAAGCATAAAAAGAATTACATACCTCAATTAACTTTTGCCAAACTTCAGGTTCAGCACACCAACGTTTTGTAGTTGGGTACCAAGCAAATCCACTCAACCAATTTTTGAACAAGTCATAGCATTTTGAAAAATTCTTTTTGATCAACTTCCAACGACTCTTCAACTTTTCTTTTGCAAAAGGATTTTGAAATTTTTCTTGTAATTCATGAGTTATTGCTTCATATGCTTTTGACATGAAGCTTCTACCCACATTGTTTCCCATGTTTAGTTGATTCAGGAAAGCATCAATAAGCGCATTATCCATCTCTTGTGTCCAAGTTTCTCTTTCAGACTTTGACATGATTACCTTAATTGCAACATCTCAATAAGCCCATCATAAATTCATATGAAATAAATGAAAAAAAAAAGATGACATACCAACATCAAACACATGTGATTAGAACCAACATCCAACATTTTGATAATACCAAATAAATTAGGCAAATACCAATAAAATGATATTATGTTTATCTTAGATACAAAAGAGTAAAAGAAATCAACTATTATAATCTTTCCACATAGCTTCTGCTATAGAATTTCTAAAGCTCTCCCCTAAACGAGCATGTTCCTCACCTTCTTCATTTACTGGGCTATGAACATGTTGGTGGGGTGATAGTTGAGTTCTTCATCCACCTCGACAACTAAATCTTCATCAGGATCTTCCATTATTAAGTAATTGTGCAAAATACAACAAGCAATTATAATCCTATTTTGAGTCTTCAGTGCATAGGTAGGTTCAGTTCCACTTGCAATGATAGGAAATCTTTTTTTCAAAACCCCAAAAGCCCTTTCAACAGAATTATGCAAGGAGGAATGTCGGTGGTTAAACAATTCTTGGGGCGTTCGAGGTGGATTATTTGGGGAGAATTCTTTCAAATGATAACCTGTTGTCCTATAAGGTGTAATTAGTGCCTTTCTCAACATGAATCCAGCATCAAGAATATAAAATTTACCTAATGAAAGAAAGATATTCATTATTTTGATATATCTAATGGAACAAAATCGGAAATAATGATTAATATAAAGGAATATTATATTAATTACCTCTAGGTATCTTAAGATTGTTTGTTCTTTGTAATGGATTTTGAAGCATCCTAGAGTCAGATGCGGTACCTTCCCATCCAGGTAGAACATATGTAAATCTAAGATCAAAGGAGCATGCAACTAACATATTTTGTGTTGGAAAATCTTTTCTGCCCCTATACTTTGAGGCTTTGAGGCTTCACCTGAAGGCACTTTTACACGAACATGTGTGCAGTCAATTGCTCCAATGCAATCCTAACATAGTTATTTTTCCATTAATATTTTCTTGTTTCTTACATTTAAAAATTAAGTAATAAAATGAAATTTACCCTAAAGAATGGGTTGAATCGGTTGCTCCTCAAAATTTCCAAAGGAATTTGCGAGCCATCGGGTTGTTTGAGATATTTGTCTTTCAATTCAATTATTGATCGAAGCACATGATGAAGATGACGACTAGTAGATTCCCCAGAGCATCGAAACCAGAATTGGACTTCTCGATTTCTAACATTATGTGTTAGAATGTAGAGTGTTTTGGCAACTTGTTCCTCTATGGTTACTCTTTGTGTTGGTTGGAGACCACCTTCTCGTTCTAAAATATTACACAAATCTAAAAAGGCTTTGGGGCTCATTCTTATTATCTTACGCCCTTCACTACTAGCAATTTGTTTCATTATTTTTTATCGTACCCTTTCCTTCTCTAAGGTTAAAGTATGTTCAATCATCCTAACTTGAGAACGTCTTCTAACTATGTAATAATAAACTAGAAGGCATACAACTTGGACAACAATCATTTTTTGTTTTTCTCTCCAGCTTAATAGTGTAAAGTTACTGTTTACTCCTTGATCATCCATTTATATACAAATATAAAGAATCTATTAAAAAATAGAATTTTGCAACGTGACTCAAGCCTATTTAAAAAAAAATGCATCAAATCATGGACTATAAGCAATAACAAGGCAAATTCTATACATTGTCAATTAATAAAATGTATCATGTATCATTCATATATGCATGTTTCTATACCTTTCTGATTTATCACAAGTAGTTTAGCCTCAAATATTGAAATAGATCATAGAAAAAAGAAACATAAACATAGAAGGCAACATTATCCAATATGAATTTACGGGGAATATTTGTTTGTTATATTAAATCCATTACTTATTTACTTATATTAAGTGTCTCCAATCTAATAATTTTAGATGACCCTAGTGTATATACCAGTACCACAAATAGTTAATGCACAAACAACTCCTTAATTCAATCTCTAACAGTAGTATTTTTATGGTATAATTAGTGCCTTACAGAAGCTTATGTGGCTCATACTCTATAAAAAAGTTCCCACCTCACTTCACTCCTCACAACAAGGATCAGATTTCAGCCACTAACCAACAAAAACCACTTCCTCAAAATTTACTTAAGTTGTGTTCTGTTCTGTTCCACAAGACCAAAAACTCACTCATGAAAGCCCTCACAAGCTCTTGTTGTTCTAAGGCCATAGTTGACAAGAGGCTTGGATCACCATCTCATAGAAACCATGTACCTGATAAAGTTGAGTTTTGCTTCATTACTTAATATTAAAGCCCCAAAAACATATGATTATTTGTTTTTTATACATAAAACTTAGATATATTATTTAAGGGGAATAAATCACTTTAACCAATGGTGTTTAAATTGTAAAATTACTATGTTTATTTTATTTATTACTATGTTGGAACATATCAATATTTGACTCAGTATTTTTTTTAAATGCATATATATATATATATATATATATATATATATATATATAACCCATATAAGATAAGAATGAGACCTACAACCCAAAACCAAAACTAATCATTCTAATATCAGCAAGATATTTTCCCGATGCAACAAATGGGAAAACAGAGATACAAACCAAAATAGAGAAACTAATTCTTACTCTAATTATACCAATATGATGCTATCAGCTAACAACTGCTAAATATAAACGTCAGCAAGAGTAATTAATCAAAGCAACTAATAATAAAAAAAAAGTTTAGATTGTCAGCATTAAGCGGTTATTGAATTCAAATAGCACCTATCTATCTATCAAATACCTTTGAAATAGCACCTATTTGAATTAATAATAAAAAAAACCAGCAATGTATTCTACATACTATAGAAATATAAAGCATTGCTGGTTTAGTTGCTGGTTTTATTATTAAATGTATAAACAAGATCTATCTATCAAATACGCATGAAAGGTAGCAGAACATAGACCTAATCACTTGACTTTAGATCATAAAATTAAATTTCAAGACATAATTATGAATACATTTCGAACACTGAGCAAAAACAAATCAAACTGAGGCATGCAAATGAAGACCTGCTAAAGCAAGTGGAAGGACTTCAGATGAACTGGTTCAGTGAAGTGGAAGAACTCGTATACCTTCGTTGGGTCAATGCTTGCCTGAGGTATGAGCTGAGGAACTACCAGGCACCCGAAGGAAAATTATCAGCCCGTGATCTGAGCAAGAGCCTCAGCCCGAAATCGCAAGACTAGGTTTTAGAAGAGACGACGGAAGGAGAGAGAGTAGAAATTTTGGGATTAGGGTTCATGAAGCATAGAACAGAGCATTTGAAATTATTGTGTAAAATGAACAAAAGAAATAGGGGGTAAAATAGTATTTTAAATTCAAATATCTTTTAAAATACGCAAATGTGGGGGAACTTAAAATGAGGGAGATTGGGGGATTAAGAGGGATTTAATAAATACCCCAAACTCCCCCTCGCTTAAATTTTAAAACTCCCAAACATAATTACTTCTCTCAAAATCTCTCATTTGCTTCCCTTCCCCTCCAAACCACAACTCACAAACAAAGTCTTAGAGAATATTATATATACATCAAAAACATTATTTTGAGTTAAATAAAATATTTTCACGATTATTTTTATTCAAAAACATTTTCATTTAAGAATAGAACTTTAAAGAAGATGAATCACTTAAAGTGAACCTAAGGGTATGATATTGAAGTTGAAGTTGCAAGAGCTTGTTCTCCTCCTCTCTTAGCCGAATACACTATTGGGGAAAATGTAGTGTCTTCTTGATTTAATGTTGATGGTGGTTTGCAAAGATGGATGAAGTTGATGTAGGAAATGAGGACTTGTGAAAGGATGATGACGGTTAGAGATGATGGTGGTGATGGCCGAATATGTGAGGGGTCTTGAGAGAATTTTTGAGGAATTTTCTAGAGAAATTTTGCCATTATTTTGGTATAGCCTTGAGGTTGATTGTAGTCTGAAAATGTGAAGTATGAAGCTCATATTTATGGCCATTTGAGGGGGTATGGCCGTAGCACTAAGGGAGGGAAGGAGTGGAGATGTTCTTGGCCATTAGATGATGATCCAAGGGAGATTAGATGGACCAATGCATATCCATGGAGCATCATGAGTGTTTAGGAGTTGTTAGGGGTTGCTTTTGTGACAAATGGCAAGTGTGTCTCCTAAAGCATTTGTCTTAGAGTTAATTAGGGTGGTTGATTCATATGCTTGGTCTCCAAGCTAGCTTGCACGGCCAAGGGGCCAAATTAGGGTTAGGAAATTCAAATTTTGGTGCTAGGTTAAGTGGTTTAGGTCTTGTATAAGTGGGGTGTCACTTGGTACTTCATTGGTGGAAGAAAATTAGGAATTTGTGGGGTACACAAGGGTATTTTGGGAATAAAATTTTGGTAATTAAATTTTTATCTTAGGTGGATTGATATAATTAGTTGATCATAAAAAGACGAGTCATGAATCTTATTCTTGAAGAAAATATTTCTTGTTTATGAAGTAAGGTTATGCATGGTTTGCATGGAGTGTGTATGATGATACCACATGGCATTCATGCATACGTTAAGTGTTAAAATGTTTGCATGGAGTTGAGATCATCATATTAAACATGTATATATATATTCAAGTGCAATTTTGTCTGAATTAAATCATTGAATCACTAAATCGTCAAAAAGAAAATAAATTTAAATTATGAATTATTCTAATGCACTTCATGCATAGATTAGGGTTTTTAGGCGTGTTACAATGGGTACTCAAACTCATATGCATAGGGTATGTTTGTGTAAAAGGAAGAATAAATGATTTTAAGAACGGTAAAGAAGATGATGTAGACAAGAAGTGAAAGGCAAAATGGTGAGAATAACATGCATATTTGTTTGAATAGTTCGAATGAAGTCAAATTTAGATCCTTATATTTTTTATTTTTTATTTTTTTTTATGTTTGCTTATTGACACAAATATTTTCCTTTCCGTTGAATTGATCGTTGTTGTGTGTCAAGGCTATGAATGATATCCATGTATTTAGAGACTCTTTTTTGTAATGCTTCCCACTTGCTTCATAGTTTGATTATTATTATTATTTTTTGCTCTTTCTTTTCTCATTCTCTCTTTTTTTTCTTATTTATTTCACGTGGTCACTTGGATCAGTCAAAATTTCTTTAGAACAACGATTCATGACTGTAGGGGAGCATGCATGTATGTAGTTTTTTTATCTTTCCTTTTTCTGAGAGAATGTATGCATGAATGTTGTACCTATTGCGAGGTAAATATGCTATGTAAATACATGTTATGAATGCACATTTTTGGGCTTTAAGTCACGTTTTAAAATTGTGACAATAGGTGTTAAAAACCGTGACAATAGGTGTTAAAAAGGTGACTATAGTTATAATTTGTCACGTTTTAAAACTGTGACAATAGGTGTTAAAAACCGTGACATTTGACCTATAGTCACGGTTTTTGGGTTTAAGTCATGGTTTACAAACCGTGAACAATACCCCCGTGGCTATAGGTCTATGGTCACGGTTATTTGAACAATAGTCACGGTTGGTTCATTTGAAGTTGAAAACCGTGACCATAGAGCTATGGTCACGTTTTTCCCCTACAGTTTTAGGTCACAGTTTTAAACCGTGACAATAGAGAGCTATAGTCACGGTTTCTAACCGTGACAATAGAGAGCTACAATCACGATTTCTAAGCGTAACAATAGAGTGCTATAGTCATGGTTTCCAAACTGGCAATAGAGAGCTATAGTCACAGTTTCTAAACATGACAATATATAGCTATGGTCACAGTTTTAAAACGTAAATAGTCACACCTATTGTCACTGTTTTTAAATGTGACAAATTATAACTATAGTCACCTTTTTATACCTTAAAAATGCATATATAATAAAAGTAACTCTCATTACATCATAGAAGTAAAATTTAACTAATAATCAATTAAATAAAAATCAAATATATAATAAACGTAACTCTCATTACATCATATATCCTAAAAAGTGTGCTTGCAACCAAAGCATAATTCAAAAGTAACAAAAACTATCTATATAGTCTTAGTAACCAAAACATAATTCAAAATTCATGAATTGTACTTAAAATCATCATATCCTAGACATTATATTCTTCACATCATATAACATAAGAATTGCATTCTTCCACACCATTTATCCTGCACATAAAAGGAATAAAAAATGAATTAGATGAGATTATTATAAAGCAAGTACATTAAATAATATCATTGAATCATAAAATAATATCATATTGCTTTCAAGTGTATTGCAACTAATATCACATCCATTGAAATCCATATATATACAACATGTTTTCCACTAAAGATAAAACTAATAATAACAAGCTAAGATAGCAAATATACCATATACTTATTTCAATTTTAAATCAGGTCCTAACTTGGAAACATATAAGAAAAACAAACATAAACACTTGCTGATATAACATAATATGCTACTAGAATATAATCCACCACTTCAACACAGAAACATACAGACACATGCTTACACTTCTGCTTGCTAGCATGAAACTTGCTCGATTATTCTTCTGTAAGTTTAGTCTGTAGTGATCCCCTGCAAAAATATTCAAGAACGAAAAAATAATTTTAGAAATTGTGCAGGAAGAGTAATAGAGGTTGAAGAAATTTGTAAAGTTTCAGAACACTATTGTGTATTAGCACATGGTCATAAATTACTCAACTAATCAATTCATTTTATCATAAAATAATAAACCAGAAAAGAAAAGATGATGAACTGAAACTCATATATGGTCCATGAAAAACATTTCATAGACAAGACTGAGCAAAAACATTTGATGGTTGATCAATGACATTATATATGAATATAATCATACAACTTTTCTACTTAAATAATACATGTAGTGTAATTTTTTGTCTTAATTATAACATGTAATTTAAAGTTGAAATTTGTGAACCTTTATCATTATGTCAATAAATTAATCATAATATACAATGAATTCCCTTCCCTTTCACAATCTCATATCAAAACAGAAGAGGGAACAAATGCATATAAGAATATGCTTAAGTGGAAATGAATCTGATTCCATGTGTGACCACATATGGCTACTTATCAAATTGATTCATACTTCAAGTTTCTTATTTAGTGTTGTTTTAAATATATTTAAGTGAAGAGCACATACCTTAACAGTCGCACGAATTGTTTTATTGTTTAGGCTTCTCAACATAACACATTTTCTTGCACAGCTAAATATATGCTCACAAATTCAGTAATATTCATATTCTTCTGGCACTTTGAACCAACCCTCAAATTATGTTGACAAATCTACCACTAAATCTAATTTGCATCATTGAATCATTATCTATTTCCTTTTCAACTATGTGAACACTTATATTTATAAGATTCTTCAAATTTTATTTTCACTTTGCTTATTCTTTTTGTTCTTTTTACCTGCATTCCTATGATCAGGTTTTGGACAACGAAAAATTAGATGACAAGTGCATCACATACACATTATTTTTTTTTTATATATAAGCCATAACTCTTACTAATTAGTTATCTTTGATTTCACATATGTATGCACCACAAATATCATGCCAAACGTGTACTACACTCTGCACATGTTGCTGAGAGCCTAACTATATGTATGTACACAAGTTTGACTTTATTTTAATTAATTTCTTTCCTCTAGTCATTTTAATTTCTTCCCATTGATGTTATATATATATGGATTATTGTATATATATAGAACCATCTGAAAAAGTGTTTTCAAAAGTTTTTCTAAATTATACTATTCAATTAGTTCTGTGAATCTACTTACATGCATATAGATAAAAGTAAATAGAAAATATATATACTCTAATTATGATAATCTAATTCCAACCTTGAACTGACTAGCTAGCTATAATGAGGATCAATGAATGATGATTTATTCATGGTTTGAAGTGAAGATAGAGCAATTATATATTATTCAGAATGAATATGGTGGTACTATAAATGAAATGAAATTAAAGAAAATGAATATATTATTCAACATATTTTTTTAATAAGCAACAAAAACACGGTGAGAAGAACAAGATAAGGCCTAAGGGATTCTCCATTTCTATTTTGCAACTTTAGGTACTAGTTGTCTTGCGACTCAGGCAGTAACAACAATGAGTCAGGCAGAAACAACAACAACTCAGGCAGTAACAATGTCTCAGGTGAAAGTGTATGTGTGCACGAGAAGGGGGGGTTGAATCATGCAAGTTTTTAAAAATTACTTCTTAAAAACTTTTACTTAGAAAGCTGTGTTTACTCAGAAGGTAGATTTAAGAGTTTACAGGGAAATTGCTTTCTGAGAAGATTAAGTTTCTGAGAACTTAGTCTTTCTGAGAAAGTTCCTTTCTGAGTGCTTTTAAGAAAATGACTTTAAGTTAAAGTTTCTTAAATGCTTTCTGATTTTAATCAATAAAGTTTTCACGAGACCTCTTAATTAAAATCGTGGTAGAGTTTTTCTCAAAGATTTATGCAAGTAAAGAGTAAGGGAGAAAAGCTTAACACAAGGAATTTTATACTGGTTCGGTTATAATCAACCTACTCCAGTCCTCAACCTTCAGTTGAGAGTTCTTGGATATTCTTCTTAAAGTGCCTTCCCAGACAGCAATGCCTTTACCAAATAAAGGACTTCCACCACTTCACAACCCGAAGTGGATTTCCTTGCCTCCAACACTAAAGGACTTCCTTGCCTTAATCACTTAAGGACTTCCTTGCCTCGCAACCGAGGACTTCCTTGCCTTAATCACTTAAGGACTTCCTTGCCTCACAATCGAGGACTTCCTTGCCTTAATCACTTAAGGACTTTGAACTTTGCCTCAAACACCAGAGGACTTAAACCTGCCTTCACACAAAGAAGGACTTAACATTTTTCGAATGTTGGTTTTGATCGAAAACAACTACCAAGACTAAGTTACAAACCTAGTTTTACACTTAGTAGACTTCTAGAAATAACTTACACAAGGTAAGGATTTACACCAATAATGAACTAGAAGATTTTAGCAAAGTTCGAAAAAAAAACTTTTGAAAAATTGTCTTTCTGAGAAAAATTCAAGTTCGAAATATGATTTCAAATTGACAGAGTTTTTGCTCAGTTTGTTTAAGAATTTTTCGCGCTTAAGTTTCGTCAATTTACTCTGTAATTTGTTCTCATATTTATAGGCGTTAATGAGCCACGAATTTGAAGTTTCTCTTTGCTGATGTGGCTGTGTCGTTCTCGGAACGGCTCCCTGCTACAGTCAGCACGAAATGAGGAACTTTTCAGAGCTGCACAGTGCGCGTGTTCCACTTCCTTAGCTTGTTGTAGCGAGCTTTCTGAGACTGCTTGCGATCCCTTGAGTCCAGACACTTGGTTGCTTTTGAGTCCAACTTTCTGAGAGTTGTACGGACTTCTGAGCCGAACCTTCTGAGGGAATACCCTTCTGAGAACTACTAGTCGCAAGGTCTTCTGAGACCCTTCTGAGGCGACAGTGTTCTTTCCTCATAAACATGTTTTTCACCTTCTGCGCTTCTGAGACGTCCTTTCTGATATCTTTGGCGCTATGATTTTATCAATTTATCTCGATGCTACTTGATGTTTTGTCTTGGTCTTTACTCATGGTATTGTAATAATTTAAAGCTTTCTGAGACACTTAGCGCACATATTAGCAAAACCTTAAGTAAAATTTTTATACTTTTGGCTTACCTTGTTATCATTAAAACTTTCATAACTCTAAGAGAATTATGCCTAATTCTCTCAGAAGGGTTCTGGAGCTTACAATCTCCCCCTTTTTGATGATAACAACTTAAGTCTTAAGATAATAATTTTGCTTAAGTTCAGAAGTGTTTCTGAGTAAGTTCACAACTTATTCAGAATGCACTTTTGCTTTCTTAGAACTTAACATTGCTTTTTGAGTGAAGGCTCTGTTATTTTCTTAGAAGGCTTTGATAATCAACATTTAAAGTATGCAATGTATGATCACTGTTTGAGATTATCAATTACATAGCGTGTATTTCTTGATGAATATATGTATGAAATTCAGAAATACCAGGCTAAGTAAATCAAGAGATGCCAAATAAATAAAAAATAAGCATAAAATTAAGTAAAACATGAGATGCCAAAACAATGATTTTTCATTGATGGTTTTTGTAGAGATACAAAATATTTTGCTCCCCCTAAGTTGTTGCTCCCCCTAAGTCCTAGCCTAGTGTTTACGTAGCCATTGTACAAAAATTTTATCATTTATCTACTCCCCCTTTGTTACATCAAACAGGGTGGCTATTACATAAACGCCATCATTGACTTAGAACTACTGCCGTCTGGCAATGTAGCGTAGCAGCTGGCATATCTCCATGAGAATCTCGCTCTGCGTCGCATGCGGAGCACATTCTGGAGGTAGTTCAGAGGAAGTGGAAGGCTGTTGAGAAGATGAGGGTTGAGATGGAGGAGGACGAGAGACTTCAGCCTCAAGTACTTCATCGATGATATCCCTCTTTTGATATTCAGGAAGTTCTTCTTCTTGGACAGCTTTGCCTTCAATAGCAGCGAGTTCAATAGAAGGCTGCCTCTGAGTGTCCTCAGAAACTAGAGCAAGGTCTAGATCAGAAGGTTGCCGAGCTGATGGTTGCTCCATTGCACCAGAAATCTGAGCATCTTCGGAGAGGTTGAAAGTTGAGATCTGGCTATGTATGGCTTCAATGACCTTCAACTTCTCAGTTCGACCAAAGAAAGGCCGAAATTGCACAGAGGGTGGTGTGACTACCATTCTTCCCAGCTGAAAGCCGGGACTAATCATCGAGTCCATAATCGAGAAGGTAGGACCTTGTTGATCAAAAGGATGGAGGAGGAACTTCTGTTAGATCGAGAGGAGGAACCTCTGGTTCCTTCTGAGAGTCCTTCTCAGATAGAGTTCCTTTTAAGGAACTGTGGGCAACAAATGCCTCAACTGCTGCAACTCCGGCAGCCATGGTAGCGTCAGCGCCCACCTTTGAGCTGAGCCCAGTGCTGGTGGTCCCTGGTACTACTTCATGTGTTGAGACATGAGTTTCCTCATGTTCCGGAGGGATCTCAGAAGAAAGGGGACCAACCTCAGAAGTTGGTTCAAGTAAGGCTTCCTCATGCTGTGGTTGTTGTTGTGGTTGCATCTGAACAGCTTCTGGAGTCTCAGAAGGTTGATCCAGTTCCTTCTGGACATCAAGCATCGTCTGAGCCAATGACTCAGCATTCACAGTAGCCACCTCAGTTGTGGTTGCCTCAGAAAGTTCCACCATAGAAACCTCAGATGGCTTCTTTGGGAGCTCTTTCTTGGAGCTTCCAGCATCTGGAGTGCGATGCTCAATGCGGAAGCTTGTTGCATCTTCTTCCTCAGAAGAGGAATCAGCAACATTTCTTCCATGCCCCTGAACATTTTCTTTGGTAGGAGAGACATTCCCAAAGGGGGAGGAGTGATGAGAAGCTTCTGCTTCTTCTTCAACAGCAGCAGCAGTAGTGGTGGTAGTGGCAGCAGCAGCAGCAACTGCTACAATTTCTTGACCAGTAGGCTTCGGCGGGCTCTATTTCTTAGTGGTTTTTATCCCCGCTCCTTTGTGAGACTTTCCCTGATAATTCAAGGAATGCAGGAGCTTAGTTTTAAATTTGGTGGGTTTAAAACCATAGACAGAATCAGAAACAGGAATTGAAGTAGAAGAAGATTTAAGAAAGGAAGGTGGAGTTTTAGAGTAAGCTTTTACCAAACGACCACGTTTCTTTTTCCCTTCTGGTGGCACGTCTGGGACTTGGAGAGTTGGAGGTGTTTTCCTCTTTCTGGTCAGGAGTTGCTCAGAAGTTGTTTCTTCTGAGTCTTCAGCAGCCTCAACAACCTCAGGTTCCTTCTGAGGAGTCTTCTGAGCTTCCTCAGAAGCCATACTCCTTGTCACCCTTGTTGGAGAAGGATTAGTCACCTTTTGCTTCTTCTTCTTCTTCTCTGAAGGATTAGAAACCTTTTCCTTTCCTTTTTCAGCCTTAGAGGGCTGTTTGGGACCATCAGCTCCCTTAGAAGGCTTCGCTTCCTCCTTCTTCTTCTTGATGTTGTTGAAGGTGACCATGGTGAATTTGCTGTGGTTGAAGACATATTCGTAGTCTTCAACTGGGAAGGAGAGATGGTTGAGGATTCTGGTCAAAAGGCTTCCGTAAGGTAGACTTGTGAGAGCCCTCTTAGGATGAGCTTGGTGCATCATGTAGTTGAGTACCATCCTTCCAAAATCTATTCTTTCCTTCTTCAGAAGGTGGTACAGTAGGCATGCATCCATGGTTGTGACGTTCCCCATGTCTCCAATCCGAGGGAGAAGGGTATGCTGGACAACTGAGAAGATGATTCTGGCCTCTTACGTGAGATGAGGCACCTTTACGCCCTTGAGTGGTAGATTGTTGCTACCAGTCAGAAGTGTTACCACTTCTTCTTCTGAGTCATCTACCTCCTTGACCCAATCTGGGTCGTCAGCGATGACAGCACCACCATTCAAGGTCTTGAAAATTTTGTTGATGTTAGAGGAGGAGAAGCGGATTTGTTGATCAGCAATCGTGCTCTTGACCCCTTTGTTGGTGAACCTTTCGATTTGCGACTAGAAGGCCCTCACCACATTTGGGTAGCATACGTCCTCGGAGCTCATCATGGCTGGCCATCCAGGTCGCTTAAGGAATGTGAGCTGAAGTTCGTCCACCTGGTTGTAGACATTGAGAGGCAATACCCTTCCCATGGCTAGATTCCGTGGGAGATAGGTCTTGTAAAATAGGGATTGCATCTTCTCATCTTCGTAGAGGATGTCTTCTGATACCTCATTAAGGTTGTTTCTCATTAATCCCTTAATTTCTCCAGAGGAGGCCATTAGGAAGAAAAGGTTTAAGTTTGGAATGAGATGAAGGGAGATAGAGAATATAAGAGAGCAGAGATAGCAGAGAGAGAGAGAGAAAGGAGATGAGGATTGGAAAGCGAGGAGAGAATTTAGCAGAGTTTTGGTAAGTTTTATGCGCAAAGTGCTCAAATGGAACAATGTCATGAGTATTTATAGAACTGGCTTGTAACTAGCCGTTTCTGACGCTTATCCAAAAGTTACCGTTGGTAACTTGTTTCTCGGAAGGTACCCTTCTGAGAGAAGTGGACCTTCTGAGAAATGCTCCTTTTGAGAAATGTTTCAGAAGGTCTCCTTTCTGAGGGATGAGTCTTCTGAGAACTAATTTTCTCAGATAGAGTTTTCTGTGTTTTCCTACTTCTAGCTCAGAAGCTTAGTTCTATTGTTTGTCTCAGAGTCTAAACTAGGACTAAGGGGGGTTTCTAAGAAAAAGTTTTTAATTACTTAGAAACGTCTTAGATTAAGAAGTCCTTTCAGAACATTGAAACGATCCTCGGGTAAAGGCTTTGTAAATATATCTGCGATTTGATCCTCAGTATTCACAAATTTGAGTTCAATGTCGCCTTTTTGCACATGATCCCGAATAAAATGATGTTTTATATCAATGTGCTTGGATCGAGAATGCTGAATAGGATTCTTAGCTAAGTTGATAGCACTTGTATTATCACAAAGAATAGGAATTTTGGTGTACCTTAATTGATAATCAAGTAGCTGATTCTTAATCCAGAGCATCTGAGAACAGCAGTTTGCAGCAGACACATATTCAGCTTCAGCAGTTGATAAGGCGATCGTATTTTGCTTCTTGCAAGACCAAGTGATCAAGCACTTTCCAAAGAAGCAGCAGCAGCCACTTGTGCTTTTGCGATCGATCCTATCTCCAGCGTAGTCAGCATCACAATATCCTACAACATCAGAAGAACAACCTTTCTTGTACCAAAGACCAAGGTTAGTAGTTCCACTCAAATATCGTAAAATTCGTTTAACCGTAGTTAAATGTGATTGCTTAGGCTTAGACTGGAATCTAGCACAGATCCCAACACTAAGTTGAATATCTGGTCTGGAGGCAGTTAAGTAGAGAAGTGAGCCAATCATTCCTCGATAGTTGCTTTCTGAGACTTTCTCACCATCTTCATCCAAGTCAATTACTTGAGAGGGATGCATGGGAGTGCTCATGGGTTTGGCCTTATCCATCAAAAACTTCCTCAGAAGTTCTTTGGTATACTTCTCTTGGTGGATAACTGTCCCTTCTGACTCTTGCTTGATTTGCAATCCTACGAAGAATTTTAATTCTCCCATCATGCTCATCTCGAATTCACCTTGCATAAGCTTGGAGAATTCTTTGCAAAGGCATTCATTGGTTGCGCCAAATATTATGTCATCAACATAAATCTGGACAATCAAGAAGCCAGAGTCTTCTGAGAGTGTAAAGAGAGTTGTGTCCACTTTCCCTCTTGAAAATCCGTTTTTAAGCAGGAAAGAGCTCAATCTATCGTACCAAGCTCTTGGAGCTTGTTTCAGACCATAGAGAGCCTTTGTAAGCTTAAATACGTGATCCGGGAATGCATCATTCACAAAATCAGGAGGTTGTTTTACATAAACTTCCTCAGAAAGGTATCCATTCAAGAAGGCAGACTTAACGTCCATCTGATAGAGTTTGAAACTTTTGTGTGCAGCAAAAGCTAGCAACATTCTGATAGCTTCTAATCTTGCGACTGGAGCAAAAGTTTCATCGTAGTCTATCCCTTCTTGTTGGTTGTACCCTTGGGCAACCAATCTGGCCTTGTTTCTTACGACTTGACCGTTTTCATCAAGTTTGTTTCGAAACACCCATTTAGTCCCAATGACACTCTTGCCTTTGGGCTTCTGAGTTAGTTTCCAAACATGATTTCTCTCGAATTGGTCAAGTTCATCCTGCATGGCATTTACCCAGCTAGGATCATCTAACGCCTCTTTTATGGAGTCTGGTTCAAGTTCAGAAACCATAGCAAGATTTGTGTAGTTCCTTCTGGTTCTTACGCCACGTTCTGGATCACCCAAGACTTCATTCTAAGAGACGTTCTTCAAGTCTCTTGAACCTTTAATCCCTTTAGGAGTAGGGTTCTGAGAAGGAGACACTGAAGGTTCTCTTTCTGAGTCATCAGAAGCTTGACCTTCTGAGAATCTAAGTTCCATTGCAATTGGAGAAGTAGATTCTCTAGGTTCTGGAGCTTTGATGATGCTACTAGATTTTTCTTTAGATGGAGATGGTTGTTCCATGGGTTGGAAATCAGTCTCATCATCTGTAAGAGTTTTCTTTTTGGCTTTCTCAGATGAGATGTCGAGTTTCTCAAACTCATCTTCTAAGTCTGCATCTTTCTGAGACATGTCCTTACAAAGTTCTTTGAACTTAATCTGGATTGTCTCTTCAACACATTTACTCCTTTTGTTATATACTCTGTAAGCTTTAGAGACTGAGGAGTATCCTAGGAAGCATCCATCATCGGACTTAGGATCAAACTTAGAGAGTTTGTCCTTTGTGTTGAGAATAAAACAAGAAGAACCAAATACATGGATATAAGAAATGTTTGGTATTTTATTCTTCCATAGCTCATAAGGAGTCTTTTTCAGAATTGGTCTCAGAAAAACTCGATTCTGAATGTAGCATGAAGTGTTAACTGCTTCAGCCCAGAAACCTTTTGAAAGTCCGCTTTCTAAGAGCATTGTTCTTGCCATCTCTTGAAGGCTTCGATTCTTTCTCTCAGCCACTCCATTTTGTTGAGGAGTTCTGGGAGATGAGAATTCGTGAGCAATGCCCAGATTTTCACAAAACTTTTCGAAAGCATGATTCTCAAATTCACCACCATGATCTGATCTTATGGTATGAATGTGCGAATCCTTTTCTGTTGAAACTCTTTTCGCAAATGCCTTGAACTTCTCAAAGTTTCTTCCTTAGAGGCTAGAAAGAAAACCCAAGTGAATCTGGAGTAATCATCCACTATGACAAGACCATAGCGTTTTCCAGAAAGGGAAGCCGTTCTGGTTGGTCCAAAGAGATCCATGTGGAGCAGTTCCAGTGGTTTCTGAGTAGAAATACCACTTTTACTGGGAAAGGAAGCTTGGTCTGTTTCCCTCTTTCACAGAAGTCGCAGGTTGCATCCTTCTGATACTTAATGCTGGGAAGACCCTTTACAAGTCCTTTCTGAGAGAGTTCAGAAAGAAGTCTCATATGGGCATGACCAAGTTTCTTATGCCATAGCCATTTGTCTTCTTGGACAGAGACAAGGCACTCCACGTTTTTGATCTTTTAGATCATCCAGATGGATAATATAGATGTTACCAACACGTTTTTCCTTCCAGAACGATCTTGTCATTTGTGAGATTAATCACATGACAATACTTGGCATAAAACTCAACCTTTAAGCCTTTGTCACAAAATTGACTAATGCTTAATAGATTGTGAGTTAAGCCATCGACCAAAAGTACATCTGAGATTTGGTGAGAGGAATCCTTACCAACATCTCCTATTGCAGTGACTCTTCCCTTAGCGCCATCACCGAATCGCACTGTTCCGCTTTCTTGGGCTTGAGGCTTCTGAACCAGTGCTTGCCTTCCAGTCATGTGCCTCGAGCAGCCACTGTCAAGGTACCACTGCTCATCATGGTGGTGGAGCAGCGCTTGATGATGTACCTGCAGTCACAAAGTTAACAGATTTAGGTACCCATTCTTTGTTGGGTCCTTGCTTGTTAGCTTTCTTGGACTTTTGCCTTCTTTTTTAGAAGGGTTATGGTTTGAGAGTCAGAAAACTTTTGTTTGCCCTTTTCAGAAGCACTTGCTTTCTGAGAAGTTTTACCCTTCTGAGAGGGGTTAGTCTTCTTAAGAAGGCTTTGCTTTCTGAGTTTTCTTCTTAGCCTTCTGAGGCTTGGAGATTTTTCCTTTTCCAACATAGGGCATTTTTCAGAACCATGACCACTCTTAAAACATGCAATGCACATGCGGGGTGACTTAGTTAAGAATGGATCAAGATCATGTGGTTCAAAGACTTCTTCATATCCAAGACCGCTTTTGTCTTTATAGGGTCTTTGACCCCCAAGAAAAAGACTCAGCATCTTTTCACCATTTACCATCTTAAACCAAGTCAGAGGTTAGAAGTTCATTTGTCCTTCTGCAGTTCGATCATGCCTTTTCAGCCTTCTCTACTGTGATTGAAGACAAGTTTTCTAATGCTTGATACAGGTCATGACTTTCAAGGTATCTACCTTTGAAGTCGTCCCTCTCAAGCCTTAGGTTCTGAACTTCTTGAGTTAGTCTTACATTTTCAGCTTCTAAATTTTTAAAAGATTTTTTTTATATTGCTGAAACTGTTAGCTAACTCGTTTGAGTCTTTCAGAAGATCATAATAAAGTTCTGAGAGTTCTTCGTATGAATATGAAAGAGGGGGAGAATTTGGTACCTCTTCTGACTCAGATTCTGTTTCCAGAATGTAGTCAGTTCCTGCCATGAAGCAGACATTAGCTTCTTCTTCCTCACTGCTGCTTCAGAAGCTTCCTCTTCTGAATCACTCCAGGTTGCAGCCATTGCCTTCTTTTTTCCTTCTGGGAATGAATTTCTTCTCTCCCTTTGTTTTGTGGACACTCCGTCTTGAAGTGGCCTTTTTCTCCACATCCAAAGCATGTGGCATCTGAAGCTTTGACTTTCCTTTCTTAGGAGTGAATTCCTTGCCTTTGTTTGGTCTCTTTCTCCAGGCTTTCTTCATTTTCTTTACTAGGAGAGAGATGTCGTCATCGTCAGATTCTGAGCCTTCCATCATTGTCAGACTCAGAAGCTTCTTCAGCTTTGAAAGCTTTGGAAGACTTTCTGACTTGACTGTTCAGAGCCAGTCCCTTCTGAGGTCTGGAGGAAACGGATGGTCCTCCGAGCAACCCTTCTAGTTCGATCTCATGCGTTCTGAGCGAACCAAATAGTACATCCAAACCCACTGGTTTAGATCCTTGGCTTCTGGATTGCTGTGACCTTAGGACGCCATTTTGCAGAAAGGCTTCTGAGGATTTTTCTTACCATCTCAGCGTTTGAATAAGTCTTTCCCAAGACTTTCAGCTGGTTGATGATATGGAGAAATCTTATTGACATGNCCGCAGGGGCAGGCGAAAGGACGCGGAGGGGGACGAGCAGGGAGAGGGCCGGGACGCGGCAGGACCGGCGGGCAGCAGAGGAAGGCGGGCCCAAAGCGCGGGGGCAGGAGCACAGGACACAAGGGGCAGAGGCGACCGGGGGAAAGCACAGAGGAGAAGAGAGGGGCGGGGAAGGGGAGGGAGCGGCGCCGGCAGCGCGGGAGGCCAGGCGGCCGGAGGGACCCGGCGGGAGAGGGGCGGAGGGCGGGGGGCCACGCCGGGCGCAGCGGCGGGGCAACGACAGCAGCCGCGGGAAGGGGCGGCAGAGGCGGAGAGGCGCCAGGCGCGAGCCGAGCCCAGAAGGCCAGACGGGGGCGGGAGGAAGAGCGGCAGCCGGGCACGCCAGGAGGCGAAGCGGCGCCGAGAAACAGCGGAGGGCGGGGAGGAAGCCCCAGCGGAGAGGAAGGCAGCGGGGAAGGCAGAGGGCCCGGCGGGGAGCGGGGCCGGGACACGGCGAAGGGCGCAACCCCGGAAGGACCGAGCGCGGAGGCCAAGGGAAAGGGAGGGGCACGAGAAGGGGGGGGGGGGAAGCGGGCAAGGGGGAAAACCGGGTAAAACGGGTACGGAGAAAGCGGGGACGCAGAAGGGGAGAGAAGGGCAGCGGAAAGGCGGGCGGAGAAGAGGAAGGGCGGAGAACGGAGGCGGGCGGAGAAAGGGCCGGGCGGAGCAGGGGAAGAAAAGGACGGGAAGGGAGGGCGGAAACGCGGGCGGAGGGAAGCAAGAAGGGGCACGAGACGCGGAAGGAAAAGCGGGAGGGCGCAAAGAGGGAGGCAAGGAAAGAGGAAGGAGAAAAGCGGAACACAAAGAGGGAGACGGGGGCGGGGGAACCAACCGACGCCAGGCCGCAACCGGCAGGGGAGAGGGCGGAGAGAGGCGGCGGAAAGGGCCGTCCAGACAACACGGCCGGGACCAAGGAAAGGACGGCCACCACGGCACAACCGAAGGGGAGGGCCGGGCCGCACACGAGAGGACGGCCGGGCCGGAACATAAGGACGGGGGCCGCACACGAGACGGCCGGGCCGGAAGCAAGGAAGACGGGAACGGGCCCAAACACCAGAGGACGGAAACGGCCGGCACACAAAGAAGGACGGAGCGGGGGGCGAAGGGGAGGGGAGCGAAAAAACGACCAAGACGAAGGGACAAACCGAGGGGACACGGAGGAGACGGCGAGAAGAACGGACAAAGGGAAGAAGGGACACCAAGCAGAACGAGAAGAGGGGCAAGGGAGAAGAACAAGGGCGGAAAAAGGGGCGGGCGGAGAAAGGGCGAAGGGCGCAAGAGGAGGGCAAGGCAACAGAGGGGGGCACGGGGAAGCAAGAGGGAGCGCAAGAGGGGCGGCACAGGGCGCGGGAAGGGAACGCAGAGAGAGAGGCAGCAAAGAGCCGCGAAAGGAGAAGCGGGCACGGGGCGGAGGGCGGGGGCCGGGGCAGAACGGCGCCCGGCGACAGGCAGCGCAAAAGGAGGAACGGGGCAGAACGGCACAGGGCGCGGGCCCACGGCCGGGGGCGAGGGGAGCGAGCGGGCGGAGACGGGGGCGCCCGGGAGGCCAGACACGGGGGGCGGCGGAGGCCAACGGGCGAAGAGGGGGACGGACGGCGGAGGCGAACCGGCGGAGGGAAGACCCGGCGGAGAACGACGAGGCGCAAGGGCGGCGGAGACCCGGCGGAGGCGACAGGGGCGGGCCGCAGAAACAGGGGGCACCGGCGGCGCGGCGGAGACAGCCGGGCGGAGAGCGGGGGCGCGAGGAGGGAGCAAGGGAGCGCGAGGCGACGGGAGGGGGCGGGGGCGGGCGCAGGGAGGGCAAGAAGGGAAAGCGGGCGGAGACACGGAGCGCACAGAGGAGCAAAACCGGAAGGAAAAGGGGAGACGGAGGGCGGACCGGGGAGC